>JAVQJD010010564.1:0-25920 GCA_036023655.1 Nannoperca australis
AATTCCCACAGCCCCGGCTCCTGACCCGGCTCATACCTTGTAATGCATTAGTCACATCCTCCCTTGCACCCCCCCCCCCACCCCATCCACGCCCCCCCCTCTCGCATCAGGAGAGGGACAGCCACACACGACTTCCCTGGCAGAAAATCCATACGGCCTTGACGTCTTTGCTTCAAGTGGGCAATTAATTGAACCGCAAGCCGGATCTATTTTCTCTCATAATTGTAGTTAAAGGTGAGGACATAATGATGCCATTAAATGACAATGTTAATTTTTTTTGACCGTGAATGCATGTTATTGATGATTGTGCTGAGTCGGTTACGGCCTCTCTAGGGAGCTAGTTGTGAGTTTCCAAAACTAAGAGAAAGAATATTTGTACCGGATAGTGATGGATGGTATGTATATGTACTACCCCATCAGTCCCCACCCTCCTGAGCCCTCCCACCATGACCTTAGGGATCCCTATGCCCTCTGACATAATTTACACTGGTTGAGACATATTAGATATCATGGCAATGGTAGCTATAAACTCCAAACTACTTTGCAGAATGCTTGACATGCACTCACTATTTCTCATAAATGTCTCATAGGGTTACAGTTACTTATATAGCCGATACCTTTCCTTCTTCTCTTTCTAGCAGCACAAAGGATAGAAAGAAATGACAGGTTTTGTTTTTGTGACTTTTACGCGAGTGTACTTGATCTGTCAAATTGCTGTTCTTGTTGACCGAGCAGCCGTTTGCGTGCAGTGTTCGTCAAGATGGCAGATTTTCTTAACGTCACCCGAGCGCCGTGCCAATGCATAAGCAAGCTAAGAACCCCATGCTGCGGCCGCGGGGCTCGCAGTATAACCTGTCTTCCTGCCGACTCACTCCCATGTGCTGACACCCTGCTCCAGCTGAGCACAGGCCCGTCTGCTTCTTAATGGTGAAAAACGAGAGCTGTCATGTCGTAATCGTGTAATAACCGTGCATGGTGTCACTTTCAGCAATTAATGGAGACGCTGTGACTGGGCTGCGTAAATCCTGGCTAAGTCGGCTGCTGCAGGGTACAGCAGTGGAGGCGAGCCGGTGAGGCTTATGTTGAGGTGTGTTGGTTTATTCGTCCCTGCATGTGTGCCCAAGGGGAAGAGGTAAAAATTTGCATGTTTTTTTTGCGCGTTTCTACCCGTGATTGTCAGAAATAGATGGATTAAAAGTGCGTGTCTGTGAACATTAGGCGATTACTGGCCTCCATCTGTTTGCTCACACATTTGTGTGGGTGTAAAGAAATGTGTCAGTGGCTAAAAGAAGAAAGAAAGCTGAACAATAGTGAAATCAGTGGGGGGTTGGACCATAGTGATGACTTGGCAGATTTTGTTGCTGCCCTCACTGCCCTGGATGTCATGTCACACTTCACTCTGTACTGTTATATATCAACAAAGCCCCCAAAAATTATCTTTTGTGGAAGGTCACAGTGGAGAAAGATATTACAGGGTTGAGAGGTTAGGTATTTTTGTTCTTATATGATTACCCTTGGACTGTTTTAACTCTGCTCTCTATTGTGATTTTTGTTCTTGAGCTGCTTAGTTGCTTTTTTCGGAGTGATTTCCTCCGCTACTGCAATTATTGTAAAGCCGGAGACATGGGATAATCGGGCCTGCACTGGTCCAAACAATACTCTCCCAACATTAGTTAAATAACAATAAATACATAAAAAATCACATATAAACTTGTTGATATTATAGGGCCTAGCATATGTCTTAACAATGTTAGCAAGATGATAGGTTGCATTGTCAGGTGTGAGATATATTATTTGTGAATGAGAGATTTATAACTCTGCAAGGTTCGTGATGTGGTGGTGACACGTGTGTTGAAAGTTTTTGTATGAAAGTTACTTTTGAAAGTTGCACGAAAGTCCCTCCCAGTTGGAAACAAAAGCATCCACGCCATGCCTAAATTGTCAGACGGTGGTCTACGGGCCAGCGTCTGAGGAAGGGTGTGAGACGGGGTCGGGGGGTTCTGAGCTTGTCCATAAGGCTGGTTTTTAAAGAGGTCAGACAGATGAGGTGAGCGGGGCAAGCTGTCGCTGAGAGCAGAGTAATGACCAGAGCCGTCTGCTCCTACCAAACCCTCTGATTGTTTTAAATTTGTTTGGGGCGTGGGCGGTCTCTGACTTTACGAGGTGTTGGGAGAGCATAGAGTTTGTGTGTGAGCGAGTGCACAGATTTGTGTGAATTTATGTAGATTGGCTAAACCTGAGACCCTCTCTAAAGTGTTACCTTTAAAAAACACACAATGTATGGCCAGTCTCTGCAAATTAAATCAAATAGTCTCACAAATGCTTGTCTGCACATATACTGGCACTCTCTCTCTCACACACACACACACACACACACACACACACACACACTGGTCTTAACCTCTTGTGATTGGCTTGGAGAGTGGACACAATTCTAAATCAAAAATGTATTTTACTGCACTTGACTCTTTAGTATCTCTGTGAATCTTTCTCTCCCACTGTCTCTATAAAATGAGCACACACACACACACACACACACACACACATGCCGACACACAGACATATGCCAAATCTCTCTATGGCCTACATTATACCTTTCTTGAGACTTATCACAATTTCTCTTTCTTCCCTTGGCTCATCAGTTTACTTACAAAATAGATTTTGTCAGAGGTATTGATGTATAATTCATTGACACCAGTGAGCTTATTTTCACTTTAATAATACTGAAATCTTTTTTAATATTACGTGATTTTGCATAGATCTGTGACAGAATGAAAGCGGTATGGAGATGATCAAACAGCCGCTTGTTTCAGGTCACGTCTCCTCTGTCTATCTGTCAGAGCCACTCCAGTGAGGGTTAGGGAATGAGAGAGCACTATGACTGGAGGGAATTTCTCCAAAACAACGCCAAATCACTCACTTTTCCTGCTCCTCCCCATCCACCACGGAGATGTCAGAATCCAACGTCTGTCACGGTATCCCAAGGCAGCCTCTAGATCCAACAACGAACTGGCGCCTCTTGTCTTGTCACCTGTTATCTTTACCGTGTCTTGGAGTTCTGCGTCAGATCACTCACAGCTTTCTTTAAAAAAAAAAAAAAAAAAAAAAAAAACAGCAGGGCTGGAGTTTTACAACGCGGAACGCGCCTTGGCATATAATCAGATCTGGTAAAGCTGATGACCCATAATGGCTACAAGTTAAATAGGAAGAAGTCGCGCAGAGATCATGCTTTTCTATAATCTAGTCACGTTGATGGTTTCGAGCGTGTCTTAATTGAACAACTGGATGTCGACCAACTGTTTACAAAGGATGACAGATGACACGCATTTTCTCATTAGCAAAGCAGCGATGTCTCCTAGAAATTATGTTTATGTCCAACTAATTTGCAATAGGGATTTACATTCGACATTTAGTGCCAATGCAGAAAGTAGTGAGATGACCATGTAGCAGAGGGAAATGGAAACGTGTGGAGATTAAGTTGAATGCAGTTAAACTCAACACCAGACACCTATGCTTGTATCCCATCTCATATCTCAATAATTTACTTTTCAGTATAAACAGAGACGACAACCTGTACCTAACTTTAAACAAGTGGTTTTAGTCGTCCAAAATTAACCATCTCGTAACCACACTGTTGCAGCATTAGCTCTGATGTTTCCCTAACCATCACCAAGTGCTTTTAGTATAACCACGAATACCTTAATCATATTAATATATCAAGTATATTCAAAATAATAATTTGGTCAGTATTTTGGTAAAAACTGTAATCCATGTGGCATTATCTTTCCCCTAGAATATGTTTTCAAATGCAAAATAGTTAAGTGTATATGAACGTTGAATACCACTTAAGCACTATTTTGATTCAAGAGCGGAAACTTGTTTCATGTTTGAACTGACAACTGTCCCTGAAGAGACATTTTAATGCTGCGTTAATCAAATTGAGGCTACCAGGTGACAAAAAAGGTTAAAGATAACAGGTTAGCAAACAAACTTTTACATCTAGCAAACACAAAGCAACATTAGAATTCTTTTAGAGTAGGCTTAAAGTGAAATACATTACATTACATTTAGCAGACGCTTTTATCCAAAGCGACTTCCAAATAAGAGCTTTACATGAAGTGCAGAGAACCATGATTGCAAACAACAAGATGTCTCATCAAACTTGTAAGGGCTGGTGATGAATCAAAAGTGCTATAAGTAAGTACATCGCTTCCAGTGGCAGAATCATTGTTTAAAATATTATATATAGTGCTTTTTTTGTTTGTTTAGTCTCCACCAGTTCCTGGTTTGATGTTTTATGTTTTAGTTACTAACAATGCAGGAAGCGTAAAGTGGATGTATCTAAACGTTTGACAACTGAGTCCTATTCATACCGTAAAATTGTGGTTTATCCAAAACAGTGAACTTAAAGAAACCGCAAAAAAAGCAGTGCAAGTTTTCACAAAAGTAGAAGGCAAAAACTAAATTAGAGTTATTAGGAAAGTTTTTGCCCCTACTCATGTTTTCTGGAGGTGGAAAGCTGGGGTGCTTTCAGAGTTTCCTGCAGGGAAGGAGACATCTTTGTCTGAGGAGCTTGTCCATGACTCCCTCATGCAGCTTCCTCATTTGGCTATCCCCTCTGACAGGCAGATTACATTTGCTGTACAAAATTGTTGTAGGTACAAGCATATGGTATGTACTTTGGATTAATAGGGAGTGATATATGTGTAAAGAGTAGTGTACTTTCTTAACCGTGAGAAGTCCTGCGGTGAGTGCGCGGTGCTCAAGATGAGGATTAGCAGAGCGCTTGTGGCAACGTAACGTCTCTTGCAGGTGTTCTGCAGCTGAGTTGTGTGTGTGGGTGTGGGACTGTGTGTGACTCTACAGTATTATACATGACTCTAAATAGTAATAAGCGTGGAATAATATGCTATTTAAATTATTAATTATACGATTAAAATGAACTTTTAATTTTTGTCTGTCTGTGTGTATGTGCGTGTTTTTGCATGTGTGGTGGGGAATGCTCCCCTCGTGCAGGTGAATACAGCATCATGTGTTGGTGAATGTAGCCCCAGGGCTGACTCCTCCCACAGCCAATTCCAGGCCTCTAATCAGGGCCAGATTATACAAGGCACCTGTGGGCCTATTCTCACTGTTTTGGCTCTCGCCCTATGTGTCTGTTGTGGTTGGTAGTGTTTGGTGTTACAGGTAGTTAAAGTGATCATTGAACAAGCACAAGTGAGCCTTTTTACACTGCATACTTAGTCGACTGCCTTCTGTTCTAGCTTTGATCTGCTGTGAGCATATTGTATATTAGAAGCCCACTGTTGCACTGCCTACCTTTTTTGAGTGATCCTGTGTGTTAATGCCCAATACCAGAGGTGTGGTGAGTAGGGTCATGACACCAAAATGTGTCATGTTATTATGCAGCATCTTGAGCCATTTTAATTCCTGTTTTCCCCTTGGTTCCGCTGCTGCTCATGTACTCCTCATTTTTCATGTTTTGTCAAACTGGATTGTTTATTTGTTGTTGTTTGTGAGTCAAAATGCCATATTGCTGGGAGTCTAGGCACCCATAGCACTTGTTTGCATACGAGTAAAAAGCACTGGGACACAAATGTAGAGTGGGCCGTTTCTTTCAGTGAGGATTTCTGTGTTGCACCTGTGAGTAAGCGGTAGCTCCCCTGGGCACGCCTCTTTGTAGTCCGCCTCTCCTCAAGTGGCCTCTGCTCAGCTTCTCCAGTTTTGCTTAGCTTATGTTGGACTGACAGTTTTAGATACTTTAGGGTTGGCTCACAGTTTACAGTCACCTTATTGGTTTCAGTGACTTTCATTTGGCTATTTGTTTCCTCCCCAGCAGCTCCATGCAGGGAGCCTATTTGGTCATTTCGATTGATTTTGATGGTTAATTGTGGAAACACTTGTCTGGTGTCAGGGTCTCTGTGACTTTATTCAACATTTTCAAAACATTATCCAAGGTTCTTGAGACTGTATTTCCTGGGATGCAATTCCCTAAATGGCTTTGATAGTCGTTTCCCGTTCTTCTTGGTCTTTTCCCTGTTCTTCCGTTATTGCCCTCACCACACATGCATTTGTGACACCGTGTCAGACTGTCAGCATTTGTTTTCAGAGTTTTACACAATGACACGTTCCTAAAGTTATCATATTGAGTCCACTGAGGTACACAGTAAAAAAACAAAACACAGGCATACCAGTGAGCTTAGACACACCACAAATATCCACCCTGAGATATGACACAGCCCTAAAGTCAGGAAATAAAATGTCTACTGAGTGATACGATTTAGTTTCTTTGTTTGCTTCTTTGTCTCCTTTGTTTGTCTTTCTTTCTTGCTTGCTTGCTTTCTTTTTTCCCACCTCCCTCTTTCAGTGTTCCTGCAGATTCCCCTGCTGTCGGCTCTCGTCACATTACCCAATCTGTTAGCCTTCTGATACCGGGGCCAGACTTGAAAGGAAGTCTTAAGGACGAGAGCTTATACACTGTGCCAGATTTTGTTAAATTACTATGAGATGTTGGTGCCAATTCATCAGTAATTGTCCCTTCTGGCACATTCTGTTGAAAGTCCTGGAGAAGCCTAAGCTCAAGATCACTGCAAGTGTTAATCTTCTTATACTTAAGGTATCAGGTTTTCTTTTGATGTCGCTAAACATGTTGACTCCTATCTCAGCGCAGAAGGCAATCCAGACATAGCTATGAGCGAGATGGGGGTTTGTCTGCCTTCTTCTTCCAAGAATCTCATGGTTTATGTGTTCCTCTCCTAACTTTCATTATGGTGCTAAAATAAAGCAACAACAAAATGAGGGAAGGGGGGGTGGAGAGAAGAAAGGATTTTGCGCTAATTGTCGCAATTTGGCCAAATTTCAATGAGGCGAAATCCTATTTCTCAGACTGAGTATAATAGCCCAAGGTTATTTTCAAGACCTGCTTCGTCAGTGGGCTCCAACAGAAAAGACGCTGTCTCAGACTATAAATGATTTAGTGTCTAATTAATTTTCCTGTCCCCAGGGAGCACTTTGTTTAAGTTTGGCATGATGCAGTCCGTGGTAGATTGCAGTCATACACGTAACAGTGATGATGACCACACAGATCCATGTGCTGGGGAATCTGCCCCAGGGTGTCAGGTGGACAAACCTGGAAAAGGTGCACACTCTTGGGGCCCGCAGTCCTTGGCACGCTGGGCCCCCTCAGGTGCTCAGGTGAGCCTTGGTGATCAATCACTTATGCTTTTTGTCAGGTGAGATTCTCCTATCAGTCAGTCATTCAGGCAGGGCCTCAGGTGGTGGGTGATAGTGCAGAGGCTTTGGGATCAGGGCGAGCCCCCACATGTGCAACAACACTGATCCCACACACAGGTGGAGATTTGTCATGGGCTGGTAGGAGCTCATCTGTGATTGAATGCAGTGTTTGAATGTGACATGTACACACACACACACACGCACAGTAGATGCATGTGCACTTGTGTGTCTGTGTGCATTTAAAAAATCTTTAGTTCTCATTCACAAGAACTTTGTCTACGTACATCTGTGTATGTCAGTACACGAACGTGTATGTAAATACAAATTACATTTGAAATAAAAACTCAAAAATCCAGACATAAACTTCTCTCTTTCTTCCTCACGCTGCAATCAAAAGCAAATGTCTACCTGCCTGGAGGGTCTATTTAAACATGCGTACTGTAAGATTTATGGCAGAGTTTAGAACTTAATTGTGTGGGTTTGTTATTGGAAAAAGACAGGTGGGGTCTGAGCCGAGACATGTTTTATCAATTTGGCTTTGTGTTGTTCGATGTATCCCAAAGTGTTGTTGTAATACAACCTGTGTTTTACTGTAATTCCACTTTTTGATTTAGATGTGTCTGTCTCTGGCAGGCAGTGAAGTGAATGCTCCCACGGCTGGCTGTGGATCAAGTGGCTGGAGGTGATTGGGTGTTCCTGTGTGCTGGTGTGATTCCCGTGTCGCAGAGCAGGAAAAGAAAAAGGTGGAGTGGTAGACAGTGATGAGCTTTCACATACTCTAAAGCAATTTCATTAAAATCCAAATATGTATTTCATCCACTTGGATAAAATACTTTTTGTGTCTGTATATAGCTTCTTGAACACACGGTACCTATATTAATTTATATAAAAAACTTTCAGACTGCATAAAAGGATTTGGTTCTTCCGGGTTCGAAACATATGAAAAGTTAAAGCAGCATTTAGTCTACATGCACTTGTGAAGGCCCTGATACTCTAGCCAATCTAGGCCAAAGTGAGACGGACAAAACCCATTACATAGCTCAAATGACGCTTGGTGGGTAGACTGGCATCAGTCAAACCCACAGGCTGCCCCGGGGTCACACCAAAGCTGGCACTTAGAGTTTTAACACACAGACAGCACACACATTATCCAGCTAATGACGGAATTACAGCACTGACTCACCATGTAGCTACATGTAAGCGATGGGGGGACGGCAATAGATTATCGTCTGAGAAAAGAGGCACTTTCCCAGGAAAAGCAGCTGTCAGTGAGAAAAAGCGAGGGAGAGAAAAAAAGAAAGGTGGATATGGACATAAACTCCCCAAGAATGGAGCTTTAGATGATTGTAATTATGACTCTATAAAACGCTCAATACTGTCATTATCATTGAGTCATACGTCCATGCAAGAGAAAGGGATGTTTAAAGAGATGTGTCATCGGTGTCTGAGGTTGAAATGCGTTGGAGAGATTTACACTGGAAAGATATACGAAATGCCCTTTATAACTGGCACAATCAACAAACATTTATAACATATCCAAGGGGACGTAATGGATTATGGTAACTTTTTGTGTCTGTGTGTGTGCCTGAGGGTGTGTTTTTCATGCTAGCAGATATGTGCATGTTTTCCTTTGTTACTGAAGGATTATGTTCCGCATATGGACACGTGGATATGTTTAAATGTTTGCATGCTTGTATGAATGTGTACGCATTCTGTGTGTGTGTGTGTGTGAGTGTGTGGAGACTGAAGTGTCTGCGCCTTAATACCAAGAAGCCGTAAGTGTGAGTGCTGTGACTGTGGGCCTCTATGTTGCGGTGACTCTGTATAAACGCTGTGGTTGCTCTGTTTTCTTACTTTGGTTTCAGAGCGAATGTCTGAAAAGTTCATATTTTCAATGGCAACTGTGAGGGAACCATAAATTCAGAGGGTGTTGTATTTTTATCCCCTTCACATAATGGATGTTCCAGAGGACAAAACAGTCCCAGCGAGGGTGGGGTGGGTTGTGAGAAAGCAGTGTGGGGGTTGGAGGGCGGGGGCTGATTGTGGTTTTGGGGACATAAGAGAAGGGTGCAACTGTACTGGACATGTAGCCAATTGGGGAAAGCGACTCTTGAGTATTCCCCAGCCTGTGCTCCCTCCTTAAAAAAAAAAAAAAAAACAAAACCAAAAAACCAAGCCTTTGAGCAAACAGTGTGCGGGTTGCCTGTCGGCGTTTCCAAGTGAAATCCAATCGAGCTGGGTCTGAATATTCTCAAGCAAAATGGCTCCAAGTCCAATTACACATTACAAGCCGCATGACAGTTTCCATTGTGCAATACTCAATCTAACAAGACTGCGCTAAATCGGCCAGGCACCCCTGTTCACACTGGAGTCAGTGTGCCGAGACAGGAGGGAAGGGTCCTCGACAAGAGGCCCTCTTAACTACTCTATTATGGTAACACATACCTGTAGAGAAGCAGACACCTGAGACCCAGAGCCGAGCAGCTAGAGGCAACTAACGAACACAGCTTCCCTCTGGTTGCACCCTCTTGTACTTGACTGTTGTCAAACTGTTATGGTTCTGAGGCTTTTGTGTTGATTGTGGGAGTCTGAGTCATGAGGAGATTGTCTGGTGGCTCTGTAGCCTTGGGCTTAGTTCTTGTAATGAATCCAAAAAAAGGCTTCTCTTTAATCTCTGCTTTGAGGACAAACGTTTTGCTATACTGTACGCAGAGGATACAATGCCCATCTTGATAAATATAATGTAATCATCAGTGACACTTCACAGGTCCTAGGCATTCAAGCTGGTTTTCTTAGGCTGTTCCAGGGTGTAATTCACAGCTCATCCATGTAACCTCCTTTCCTTTTGGTGGCTGAGAGGAAGAAAGAAGCCCCTCTTCATAGTTGGATCACTGTGGTGGTGGGAATGCTGGAACCAACCCTGTTAAAACTTGAAAACAGTTCCTCTTCAAACCACCATGACTGAGTAGATTAGGCCTCCATCCGCAGGAAAACAATCTTATTTCCTGAAGATATTTCGGGCATTTAATTCAGAAACAATGCTGGCTGGCGCACTGAGCCTCTTTTATTGCGTGCTTTTTTTATTACCGTTCTAGAAGTTATTCAAATAAAGTAAATGAGTGGTTCAATGAAACGTGTTAAGATGCACACCAAATCAGGCTTAATTATTCCCCCAGATGAGTCTTTTCTTGTGTCTACACCAATTAAAGTAAAGGGGAAACATGAAACATGCGTTCCTGTGTACGTGGTATAGCCTTTGTAGAAGCCATGTCATTGATGACACATGGCTATATACATATTTCATTGGGACATGCATATTTTACAGTGTAATCTTTGGCACACCACTGCTTTGTTCGCAGTATGTGGAGAGGCCTGCATAGTAAGGGGGTGTTCTCTGTGGGTTGTTTTATATCGGTGAGAGAAAAATGAGGCGTAGCCTTAATGCGTTCTGACAGTGTGAATCATTTCAGTGTTACTGTGAAGTCTCTGATAGTCTGCAGGTAAAGAAAGTGATCATCACGCACATCCTTATATTGTTGTCCTTATTAAGTTTTTTGAAACAGGAGCTCATTGTAAATCAATATTGACATGTTTATACTAATTATCAAACGAGGCAGAAGCCATTCTAATCTGTATTTCATATTTTTCACAGCTTTCTTATTGTTTGATACTGTAGACAATTCCTGGATGGACCGTTTCTACAATTTAACTTACCGTCACTACACTGGGCTGAAATTAAATGGCATATGCAAAGAGAACTTAGTCACAACTCAAAACTAAGTTAAAGGCTGCAGCAGACTATACAGGGGCCAAGCAAAGCCAAATGTGCTTGTGCAGCAAATATGATTGGATGTGGTAATTCCCTGTGCTCTGTCTGCATGGTGTTGTGGTCGAAGGAGTTATTATACTGTGCCAGAGAAATGCTAATGTATGTGTTCACAAGAGACATAACATCCAGACACAATTAAAAGCACAAACAAGTGTCAGCCAGTGTTTGCGTTAATAACTGGGTTTGGTGGAGAAGGGAGTCAGCGGCTGAAAGACAGAGGGAGAGAAAGAGAGAGTGCGGTCACAAACACGTGTTGCCTGTGCTCAACGGAAGACAGAATGGCAGCACTTATGAGCAGAATCCAACCGGAGACAAGGGAGGGAGTTGTGTGGCTGCTGGGAGCCCATCACACCCCCCGACTCAAGTGGTTCCCCCGAAGAATTCCTCCCCCCAAACCAGTACCAAGCGTCTAGTCACGGCAAAGTTCACAGGAGTAACTTCAACCGTATCACTCACATCTAATAGCCCTGTGTACTCTGGCTACTAATGCTACAGGCACTTGATCATTGTGTTGTGTTAGGTGCCTCTGGTCCTGCTTCCATTTAGATTCCGCTTCATTCACCCATACAGGCAGTGAAGACAGAATTCAGTATAACTTTGCCCCAGCCACCCACTGGTCAAGAAATGCCTGCGGTCAGAGCCTGCTTGAGTGGAAACATGATATTCTGGACAGGCTGTTACAAGAATAATGTTGTACTGGATAACCCATATGACTGGCAGGGAGATCAGAGAGGTTTAAATGATTTTCGTATCTTAATCACCACTTATCTTAAGTAAAGTCGTTGATGCTTGCATATCCCCGGCATGTTTCAAAGTGTTCAAATTACATGCACACAGGAGATTTGAGAGTAGATCTTTATTAACAACTGATTGACCAGTGTCAGGGTTTGCAAATACTAATGAGGCTGGCAGCTCTTCCGCTCTGATGTTTTCTTTATTGATCGCAAGCAAGCACGTCTTAATTGGTCTAGATCCCACTCAACCTGTGATGACTCCTTAGTACTTGTGTGTATTGAGACATACCAGTGCATGCAATGGCATCCACTTATAACTGGAAAGATACATCATAGCCAAATAAGAGAGATGATACAGACATGATATATGTGCAGCTATTTACCTGTGGTGTTTCAGATTTTTAGTTCCACGTATTATCTTACAGTGACATTTTTGTTGGATTTTGGGGTGATCGTGCCAGATGTTGGTGTCTCATTGCCTACGGTAAAAACATGACACAACACGAATCAAAAACAGATCCTTCTCTCTTAAAACACTATTGCTCATTCATTCAGGGGGAGATCACATATCGTGTTCGTCTGTTGCCAAAACACAGTGTCTCAAACTATTCCAAGATTACAGCCTGAGATAGCTCTGCTTATCCATCTGTCACCATACAAAGAGTTATCTTTTCTTGTTTAAGTCACTCAAGCTCAGGGTCTAATCTGAAGCTCGTGTGTGTGTGTGTGTGTGTGTTTGTGTCACTTCCATACACGGCAAAGCACTCTAAATAGGCCTTATGCTGAGAAAATATGTATAGGCCAGAAGCCCAGCCAAAGCCCCAAAGCTTCTTCCCTCACATCATTTTCACACCGTTTCTCCTGCTTGCATGCTTTCAATTTGATGTAATTTAATAATTATTGTTCCTAAAGCCAGATTTATTATCTCATATCTGGGCACACAAAGCCCCTTTTTTCCCCTAATGTTACAAGATACTTGTTGCGTGATACATATTTAAGGGTGTTTGAAGAGGAGGCTGGCCATAGTTTCTAAGTGTCATCAGTATGCACCTGTGTTTGCAGTCTTTATCCTTTGTCCTCCAGCATCCATGCACTTTTTCATGGTCTCAAGAACAAGGATAGAGCTCTTCCTCACAAGGTCAAACGCTTAGCTATCACACTATGCCATCGATGGCTGGTGACTTACAAATCATAAGTATTGATCATGGAAGTGATCATACTGAATGTAGGGCAGACAGTAAAATCATATCCACTTAGGCTTAATAGCCCACATTAAAGCAATTATGCACACAAACTAGGACTCTCTAACTGTACGCATATTATGCGGGTCCATATATCTTTCTTTTTTCTTTTTTTTTTACTTAACATTTTTATCCATGCACTTGTGGTAATGAATCAAGGCTTTACTTGCTATTGACTACTTCAGGTGGAACCGTTGTAATTGGTTGGTCGACCCCTCATCAACTCCCTGTAGCCTTGTAGGTAAAACCGCTCTAGTCGATGACATAATGTGCCTGAGGTTTTTACTGTATATGTGTGTGTCAATACTCATGTATTTACTTATGACAGTGCGAGTGCCGACTGGTGACCTGCTAATGAAGTCAGTGCATTTGTGAGTCATTCAACAGGTCAAGGACTGGAGGGGATCTCGCAGTTGTCCTCTGCTAGTGCGCCGGGACATGGGAAAGCAGTTAAACCATTTTCACCATTTCACTTGAAAGTATGGCTGTACAATATTTTCAAACTGTGTTCATTTAGGAAATGACGGCTGATCACCGATGGTCTTTTTCTATACTTTCTTACTGGAGTAAATGGTGGTTTAATGCCTTGCTCAACTGCATATTGATTGTGTTAAATGAGTGAAACATTTTATATATTTTCCTTGAATTTTGGCTGATTACATTCTGTTTTCAAGCCTATCTTAATTTAATACAAACTCAAACTTTTCAAGCTATGTAATACACAAACTCAGTTGTAATTTTTGTGGTCTCTCATTTGTAGAGTTTAATTCGTCGGTTACATTCAAGCTCTGTCCGATACAGTCAAACAAACAAAACAAAAAACTATTTAAGTTTTTTCTTCTTCCTGTAATTCAAAAAGCATCCTCACATTCCTCTAATCATCCTGTGTGGCCAACTCCACCTACCCAGCACGTTAGGCTAAAATAAACCGTGAAAATCATTTGCAAATACTGCTCTGCTCCACACGCATTCACGCCATCCAGAGAGACTGAAGCTCATGTGTATGGAAGCAGAAGCATCATTCATTAAAATTCCAGGATTCCCACAGATGACAGTGTGATTATAAGCCATTGGTGATATATACAAGTGAACCTGCGTTGGTTCAATGTGTTTCCAATAAAAGTTTCTTTTTTATTTATTTATTTTTACTTGTGACACAGAAAACTCAGAAATACTACCAAACTGCATAATGGGAGGTTTCAACTGTTCCAGTTTAGTATACTGTATGCAGTACAATAATTTGTACTATATGCATACTTGTCAGAGAAGTGAAACGGCTTGTGAAGCAAAACACCCACTTAGAAACGTAATTTTGAACGCCATTTTTCACTCTGTTGATTCCATCTTTTGTTTAATAACCACTTTCCTCTTCTTCCTTTTTATCTGCTTTAAGATGAAACATGCTCATGAAAAATGTATCGCAGTGATCTGCATATGCCGATTCCCCTGATTGGGTCTTGTTTTGAGAATAGAGGAATGAAAGCAATATCAGGCAGCACTAAGTTAGAATCTTAATTTTTCCTTTTTCACAAATGCATTTCATCTCCAACCACACCAGCAGAAAAGGTTATCAGAGCCAGAACGGCCTCTACCTAAACCTCTCCCGCCACTCCATCAAACAGAGAGAGAGAGAGAGAGAGAGAGAGAGAGAGAGGGAGCGAGCAAGGAAGGGCAATGAATATTTAAAGAACTTTAACTGGTAACATTTAATGTTAAACGCATGAGAGCCAAAGCACCACTATATTTGCACAGGCTTCTAACTACACTTGCAAAGACGTTAGCTTCTAATTTTAACTTCAAATTTGGGGGTTATGATATATGAGGAAATTACATGCATGTTACTTGAGGGGGGAAACTGTGGCATGTGCTATTTTGCACTGCGCGCTATTGAAAGAACCACCATCAGTGGAGGAGCGTGCACACTAGAAAGACACAGAAAGTGAGCTTTCTCTGAAAACTTATGTCATCAAACTCTTTCATTATCTAACGTCAACACCCAAGAGAACAACATTGCCTAGAAGATATGGGGTTATAATTGCTTTTATTGGTTTATTGTGTGAGCGAAGGAGCTCTTTGATGTATTTAAGGGACCAACCTAATGAATCAGTGAATGCAGAAACAGCCTATCCAGGGAACTGATCTCAAGGAGGGTGATGGTGGGGGTGGGGATGTGTGTGAGTCTGTGTGTGGTGTTTGGGGTATTGGGGGTATTTGGGGGGGGGGGGTGCGGTGCAACAATGCGTTCTTTAGTTGCTAGCAATTGTGAACAAGCAAGGACTTAATCAAGCACAGTTGGCCAAAGAGCAGAGGATAGGAAGGCATGGGGTTTAATCAAGTGTTAACATCCTATACAATTTTGAACGGAGAGATGCGTGACCCCAGAGTTATGGGAGCAGGCTGTATGGAGGGGTTGGGCTTATTTAGCAAATATGTTGAAGTGCTTTTGACCCTGTAGTGACCGCTTCACAAGCCCAGCGACGCACACAAACCTGTCAGTCGTTAATCATCATTTGGGATGAGAGCAGGCCTTGTTAGAACAGAATAATGCTATGTGCGAACACAGCGCTTCCATTTTTCAACACGGTTGTCACTTCCTATGTAGATTGTGTACTTTTTGTCAACTCATTACTAAGACTTTGTAGCGGCTTTTTTTTTTTCCCCCTCTGGCTCTCTTTGAGGCCAGTGCACGGGGGGCTGTGAGAGGTTGTGGTGGTGGTGGAGGGCAGAAGAAGCCGTGTGGATCTTGTTACCCCCGACTTTTCCCACAAAAGTGATCAGAGACTGAAAGTTGAGAGCACGTGTACCTCGCAGCAGGTTTACTCGCATTTCCAGTTTAACCTTTTATTAAACTGTCCATTGTGCTCCCACCCTGCCCACAGACCCTCCGCTACATTCTCATGCCCATCAGCTCAAGTCAGGTTAACGGCCAAAGGGAGGTAGCAGGGAGGAGGGCAGCACTATCTCATCTCTGGCCCGCTGTCGCTCCGGCGCCGGCGCAACACATTGGAAGAAAGGGAGAGCAGTATATACTACAACTGTTTGATGAGCAGCAGGGCAATAAATTCATTAATCATCATTATATGCCTCATCAAACTCTTTGCCAGCCTCTCCATGGGAGTTACACAAATTAGCCAGTGAAAAAAGCAGTAATTTTAGTGGAGCTAGGTAAGTGCTTTTTGATTGCTTTCTTGAACAATGCTTCCCCTGACAAGCTAATAAATCAGATCTTTCTATACTTAAAGTGCAGCTACTGTGAACCCAATCTGAGCTCCCCAAACAAAAAAGGGGAGGCTGTGCGGGACAAGAGGTTTTACTACAGCCAAAGCTCTTTCACAGATTTGTTTTGGATTCCTCCTCTTTATTCTGCAACAAAGAGGCCCGGGTACAAAGCTTTTGATAACTGAATGAACTGCTGTTATGTCTCCAGATGCAACCAGGGATTTTCTCATATTGGATAAAAATAACCTCATGTTTGACTTAAGATGAGAAAAAACCTGAACCAATAGTGACCATATGGTGCGAAATTCAATTAGCTCTTCTTTTTTCTCCCAATCCTTTCTTCCTTTCTTTCTTTTAAGCTAGTCTGGGTTTCAACATGTTAACCCAAGTGGGATGCATAGACAGGCGCATAGCTGCAGTTTGCAAGCTTTAGTCTCTACAGAGAATACTAGCTGGCATGTGAGGCATACCTACTACCGCGATCATACCCTTCAGTCCAGATGGCCATTCCATGCAAGACCAAAGAATCATCCATCAGACTGGAAACGGATCCTTTATTGAAAATGAGGTCAATAGAAGATTTGAGCCTGGTTTGTGGCTCCATGTTAGCCTCCTCCAGGTATTAGCAGCCCCTCAGTTAGCGCATTAGATGGGAGGTCTCGTGCGGTAAAGGATGTTGGAGGGGTTGGTGGGGGGGTAAGGGGGTAGTTAGGGGTGGTCTTTATCTGTTTAAAGCCCGTCTCTGATGAGATTACCTATTGGAGTTGGCTGTAAACCACCGTGTTAATCAGGGTGCTGCAGCCAACACACTCCCACTGGCATGCAGCCACAGCTTGATTTTTTATTTTTTTTGGGATGGGTGGTGGTGGGGTTCAAGAAGAAAAAGAACAAATATTTTTTTTCTTTGGTAATCATCTGCTGTGTCTGGAACATTATGGTTTGAAGTGTAATGTGAGCAAGCATGGACATAAACTGAGCTGATTTGTTTTCCTCCATGTTTATGTTTAGATTTGGCTGCCATCTAATTTGTCTGTTAAATGACAAAACCCAACAGCTACCTGCCTGAACCAAAACCAGAGCAGCCAGTGTGGTGCTTCTTGATTGGACAGTTTGCGAGTTGCATCACTAACAGGCACTTTACTAAATTGGCACTGGGACACCGTCGCACATGAGGCCCATGCAGCTTCCTTCCATCATTGTGTGCGAGCGAGGGCCCGTCTGGAGCAGAGAGTTTTGAACGAGTCCAGCAGTGGCGGCGTCTCCTCGCCCTTCCTCATTAACGTTCTCTCCACACATCGCTGAACTGAGCACGGCTCAAAATAACTTGTGGAGAAAAAAATTATAAAAAAAAGGCAGAGACCCGTTTATCTCTATCTTGGGAACTGATCCAATTAAGTAAGTGCCCATTTGCATCCATCAGACTACACCAAACTGGGAGGAAAAGTGGAAAGCTCGGAGCAAACAAAAGAGCCAGCAGTGAGAGAAGGTCCATTTGTTGTGCAAGGTGGTTTGGAGAGGGTAAAGTGTCCCAGATGAACGGTGGATAATGCTAATGTTACAGGCAGTATATGTGTGAGTGTTTATGTTGGAGCAAGTGTGTGTGGGCACAGGCATTATAGCGGTCATTAGGACAGATATCTGTGCGGTAATGTGAAGCAGATGTTGAGAAGAAAGGGATCATTTAAAAAGGGCAAATGTAAATAAACAGTCAGGCAGCTTGGTACCCCTCCTCCCCCCCAGACCCTCTGAAGTCACTGAAGGAAAACAGTTCATCAATTCTCATCACAACCATTAATATTGTAATATTAGAGGGCCTTATCCTACATACGTTGATGCTCTTTTTTAATGTTTCCACACCAACCACGTCTTCTATATTATTATTACAATTTAACAGATTTACAAGCCTATAGGGATACTGACCCTGGTGTCGGCCTGCAGGAAGCGATCAATACTACACAGCTGTTATGTTTTATATTATCTTTAATGAAAGATGCTGGGCTTGTGTCACAAAACAAAGGCATTAGTCAGTGTTCCAGGAGTGGGTGTGCTGAACTTGCTCACCTTGTGACCAGAGCGAGGGAGGAGCCGGGGCGAGGACACAGACAGGACCTGTACAGACTCACCGGAGGAAGAACCTGTCGGTGTCTCCACCTCCAGACTGGATGCACACACTTACTGCTCTGTGGCTGTGCATACCTGAGGGGGTTTGGCGTTGAATGGAAGTCCCTCCTGCGCATGTATGCGTTGTAGTGTGTGTGTGTGTGTGTGTTTGTTTGTGTGCACGTCACCTCCTCCAGGGCAGGGCAGAAACCCCCCAGTGTGGGTGCCAGTGAGGCCTTACATGGACACTGAACACAAACCCTGTGCAGTCACAGGGTCAGAAGCTCACGCCACACTGCTGTCAGAGCAGATTGGTCAATGAGCAGCCCCTTTCAAGGAGTCAAGGTGCTTGCAGAGTAGGGCTGTGTGGGTGCGCATGTGAGAGTTTGTGCACGCAATTTCATTTATGTATTAAAATTAGACAACTGGTTTGAATTTAAATGATTTAAAAAAAGAAATAATCCAACCGTACCTAAATAGACTTATTATTTTTTGCCACTGGAACTGAATCCCTCAATTCTCCCAACCTCAACCCCTGGCCTCCTAGGACTTCATAGTTCATCACTCTTCGTTAATGTTTCTTCTCCCTTTCCCCCCCTTCCTCATAGAAATGTTTTATTTATGTTGGGGGGGTGGACACTTAAACCTTCTCACTGCTGAAAATTACACGTGTAATCTGTCCCAGAGGAACTCCACGGAGAAATAGAAAAACAGTCCGTGAAGTGCAAAAAAAATAGTGGTAAATCAATCTCTGCCACCTTATCGGGGTCGCTTTACAGTGTGTTCAAGAGCGTTTTATAACTCCACTTAACATGAACGTTGGAGGTGCCAAAGGCTTGAAGACTGGCTTTACCTTTTTATGATTATTTTCTTTTTTTTAGGGGTCGGGGTTCCATAAGTGGATAGATACACACACATTTCAGAAGTCAATTGTTTGATTCACAGTAAAATTGAATTTGTTGTACAAGTTGTTATGCCCAAAAGAGTTCATATCCTGTCGACAAGTCTCAGGTGAAGCCTCGCCAGGAGAGTAAAGCAGAAAGTATCCTTGATTAGCCCTTCTCATTTAGGGAATGATGATGATTAAATAGCCATGAGGAGTTACTGAACTCCTTTCTGAACTTCACTAAAGAAGAGTCGCTTACTTCTTTAAATTTAAAACTTAATGAAAAAGAACTGGATGCCCATGTTCTTGATGCACATTATGCAAGGACTGCAAGAATCTGAAAATAAATCATTGTGTTATAGGGATATTACAGTAACCCTGAAGAATGTAACTGTTTTAGAATTAAAACTTTGCCTTCCTGCCACAGACAAACAGCTAGTCCCTGTAAACCATTATAGTGTTTTTGTTTGTTTGTTTGTTTGTTTTTAAGTTGAAGTCTGTTTTTGAAGAGGAAAAGTGAAAATCTGGGCGGAACAAATATCTCAACAGCCAACTGCATGTCAGTCACAGACATGAACGACTCATTTTCTGAAAGGGCATAAAAAAAAAAAAGGCCCTCCTTTTATTTCAACCCTCTTTTATACCGCATTTTGGCAACGCTGGTGATACCCTCTGCAAATAATCTGTGCAGGTCAATTCCAGCCGGTGTCTATTTACACACTGGAGCAGAATTTGACCCCGGCCCGTACGTGTTGTATCGTGTGGACGGCCGTTTCACCGGGAGGCTGTTTATACGAAGTACAGTTTGGTCCGCTGAGTAATCCCTGATATTGGGAGTGTGTTTATCAACAGGTTTCGGTTTCACCCCGTGGTCTGCACACAGAAGCGTCCGCAGAGCTGTCCGGTGGCAGGTGTCTAATCTGTTTGGTCCACACACACACACACACACACACACACACGCGTTTCTTCACAGCTCTCCCCCTGCAGCGAATCTCTTGCCAAACTACTGACATCTTAGGCTCGTAGTTTGCAGTAGGTCCGTTTTGTATAGTGTCAAATCAAAGATGGGCAAACTGATCTCCGGTAGACTGTCATGCAGACGGCATCTAATGTAGCCTGTAAACAATTTTATTACACATTGTAACATGCCTCAAATACGTATTCTCTAGTTTAGCAGTGCTATGAATTTTGGCGTGACTATACCAGCCGTTATGTGCGGAAACTTGTGTGAGAGGAACAGACGTACTTTGGTGGTTAATATAACACTAGTAATATTAAAGAATGAGTTTTCCAAACTAATACTGGACGTTAGAGTTGAACGTCCTGTACACGTTGGATTGCGTGGCTTTACCTCTGAACATGCGCGCTGCAGGCTGCGCTGATAATTACAATAATAAAGGTGTTTTTTTTTTTTTACTGGGCCACAGATGCCAGACTTAACTTTCACTTCATTAGATCATACCGTTCCCAAAAGTGTCGAAAACAAACAAGAAACCGCGGCTTACTCTTGTTATTCATTAGTCTTGTATTAGCACTATTTCCAGTCACCACTGAAAGTCTCCCTCGTGACACCCGACGCGCTGAAGCACACACGTAAATCTACTTTTAGAGGAAATATGCATACATCAACCGGCAGAGAACCCGCAAAGAAGCTGTTGCTTGTTTTTTTTCTTCTTCCTGCAGATGATAAAGAATACGATAGTTTGTAGTCAGTTTGTCTAATACTAATTATGCATAAAATCTATTTCAGACTTTTTGGGCGAAAAAGTCGATTTTACTTTTTCAGGTCAGTATAAACAGTGATATTTAATAGTTACAATTCAGTAGATTTAAATTAAATTAACCGTGAGTCGCGGCCTTCAAACTTCATGTGCATCCAACGGCCTTTATTTTCAGTATTGGGGGCAGACAAATCGTTTAATTGATACGACGACAGTAAGGAGCATTTTTCCAAACACCCCGGAATCTGCTTCTGAACAGTAACATAGTCTGAGTGAAGGGTGCAGACCTTACCCCCCCCCCCCCCTCTTTTTTTTTTTTCTTCTCTCTCCTGCTTCTTCTACTGTCGGATTATTTTCCCCATTTTCACACGTGGGAACGGTTTCACTCCTACTTAGTATTCTCACATTGTAGCAATCCCAACAATGAAACCGACACGCCATTCAAGTGGAGGGGAAGCCAGGGACCAAGTTGTGTAAAGTTGCGGAGAGCATCTCACCCTGTAGGCTGCCATGCCTCTGGTGAAGGGGCTGCGAATGCTCTTTCTCCGTTTCCTCCAGTAATCTGGCCTTAATTGACTTGCTTTTATCACTCCCAGAAATAGAACAAGTATAATCAAAGATCAAATATATATTTTAATTAGTAAGAGGGTACTCTTTTTTTTTTTTTCTCAAACGCAGCCCTATAGTTAACATGGTGAGCTGAAATACAGACATGAAAGCTGCCGCGGGTTCCCCCTATATATGCTATAAAAATATAATATCTGCTTAAAACACTTACTTTAAACCCTATCTTTTCCACAGGGATATAATAATAATAATAATAATTGTTATTATTATAATTAATATATTAAATAGGCTATAATAAATTACAGTGCAAACGAATAAAGTATACTTATCCACGACCTCTTGTGCTTGGGGTGTGATTTGATAAACAACAGTTGGGGGGTGGGACAAACCTGGATAGTAAATTTGAACATTCCTGGGAAAAGAAAAAAAAAAAGGGAAGGGAAGAAACCCCAAACTGCTGTATTGCTACATTGTAGCAATATACATAACAACAGTTTGAATGGTGAGCGAGAAGGCAGACATTTGTTTTTATCACGCCTGTCCCTGTCCCGGATCTAGTTTGGCAGTTTAGATGGCGATCCTCCCAACATTCCCCGTGTATTTTATCAAGAAAGATCATTAGAATTACATGATCAAATGTCACGGCTTGCACCGGTGTAAACCCCCACCACACGCACACACGCACACACACACAAACATGAAAAACCTGTTTGACATATAAACGTATTCTATAGTCCCACACAGAAGATTTACACTGCAGAAATATAGTGTTCTGAGAAAACAACGCAATTTCTAATAAAACTCTACTGCTCTCTTAGGGGACATTGCATCGAACACTTCAACCCCCCAGGGGATCAGCCAAAAAAAAAAAACATAATTATGCTATTTAGCCGGCTGATGTGTCGCAATCACTGCTCCAGCACACTCTGTCAGATTAAAATAGAGGGCCCGAATAGAGGACATTAAGGCTAAGGGAATTAAATAAACCTCAGGGGAGATTTCAAATTGGAGAAGGGAAAGTAAACTATAGAGATTAATGGCAGCCATAAACAAAAGCATGCTGTCCCACTACAGTGGAGGTCAACAATAACAACAATATTATTAATAATAATGATAAAAAAATAATTATGCTAATTATAATACTAGTTTAGTGTCCTTGAATTTTGTAATAGGCACTGAATAAACACATAAAAAAGGAGGAAAACGTATGTAAGGCTTGTGGCCTACAGCTGTTCCAAATATCAAGGATTCAAAATAATAAATAATAATCGTAATAATAATAGTTGTTATCTTTAGTAAGGAAATCATTTCTTTCTTTCTTTAAATTTATAGCTCCAACTTTAAAAATAAATAAATAAAATAAAAAAACGGAAAAAAAAACAAAAGGGAAACACCTTTCTATTCCTCAGTGTGCCTGGGAAATATCCTTATGTTTCTTTTTTGTTCTGCATGTCGGTCAACTATGTAATTTGGGCCTCCTTTTTTTCTTTTTTTTTATCCACTTGTCAAAGTTGCTATAATCCTCATAATAACTGTGATCATTGTGTGTGCCCCATTGGCTCCACTTCTTTTTAACTAGGCCATTTGATCAGGGATGGGTTTCCGTGACGGATTAACCAAGAGAAGTCCCCCCCTGAAATTAGGAGCAAGTGTGACACCTACCTGCAGAAATTGGAAGAGTTGGAGGACAGCGCTTGCATGGCTACCGGCTTGCGCACTCTAATGTCTCCTCGCCTCCACTGTGTGCACGGCAGCATTCTCCCTTTTCTCCAAACACCAGTGTTTCACATCTAACGCGCCATTAAAGAGACTCTCCATTAATGATATATAATAGGGCAGTATGTTCTAAATGCATGGTCGCGTCCCTTTTAACAGCTTTGCCACGCCTTGGAAAATAGTAATGAGGTCTAAATTTGGCATAAAATCGAGCTCATTACCGGAGTTCACCACCTGATTGCTCTGCATAAAACACGATAGGTAATTGGGTTAAATGACTGCACCTCGCTGTTATTATATCAATATCCACGTTTATAAACGTGCTCAAGTAAAAGGCAAAAAAGGAGGCCTCGGTTGTATGTAAAGAGAAATAATAATAAACTGGTGATAAGCCATGCACCAAAATGTGCATTTTTCATTCACGGAAGAAAAAAAAATCTATGAATATTTGCACCAGCCAAAACGAAACTGAACCCTTTTATTGTTTAGACATTCCAACATCCTTTTGCTGAATGTGGGCCTTTCCTTTTAAGGTTGTCACAGCTCTCACTTCCGTAATATTTCCAAATGGTGATTACCACTGAAACATCTGCCACGGTGCAAAATAGAATTCATATTTGGTATAGATTAATTGGACCTTGAACCACTTTAGACACACATCAGGCAATACCAACTGCTCCCCGAAATAATCGCTGCACAAGTATATCTTTTTTTTTTTCTTCCATAATTTACTTCAAAGATAGTGTGTTGTCCATTTTAAATACAAAAATGCTACATTAAATATACATGTTAGTCTTTAATACAAATAGACTCAGGCGGCTGCAGCGATAAAGACCATTCTTATTACATTTGAGGATTAACCATTCAGAAACTAAAAATTTGAGAATAAGCATTTATCCAGAAAATAACTGTTCTTAGAATTTGCTTCATCATTGTTGTTTTTTTTTCCTTTTTTTTTGTTGTTGTTGAATGCAACCACAAAAAAATAAAATAAATAAAAGTCCGCGGTGAGTGGAAAATAATCAGGTATTAAATGTTTGACATACCTTTCTTTAGTTCATAAGGGGAGTCTTTACAAAGATCTACCTGCGTTTGGCCTCTGACTTTCTGGCTCTCTCTTACCAAAGCCTCTGCTCTATTTAACACAGTCTGGTTTAATCCATTGAAATGTGCCGTGGAGCCCGTGGTCACCGAGCCGTGGTTACTGTGAAGATGTCCAAAACTGCCACCATAGTTCGTGTAGCCGGGGTAGAAAGGGGAGGTGTAGTACAGAGGCCTGGTCAGGACCGTGCTGCTGGGGAGCGGGCACTGGGGGGAGGACCGCGATGGAGACGCGTTGGTGCCCATTACCGCGCTCTGACCCAAACCGGGGCAAGACTGCGGCGCCTCGCCGCTGCCCTTACACCTGTCCGAGGACGTGGCGATCTCCGCGAGGGACCAGAGTTTGGGTTTAGGGGCCGAAGGGGGCGAGTGGATAACAGAGGTCACGTTGCTGGTCACCGTACCCGGTGCGTGGCTCAAATCTGACGGCTTGTCTTGTTGCGCAACCGGCTGATTCCCCCGGGGCACCGCCGAGGGAGACGACGTGGTCGGTTTCGCGGAATCCGGCAGCAGCTCTGTAGTCCGCTCCTCCTGGTCTTTTAACTCCGAGTCGCTCAGGAGGGGATCCGTGTCTTTGCCATGGCTCTCCTCTTTAAATCTGTCGCAGCCCACGTCCCCTGGGTTCAGCAGTTTGTGATCTAAAAGCACAAATAAAGAATATAACCTGCTGCCAAATAAGCGTGACATTAAAACGCTGATGAAACTGTAACGTGTGTTTTAGGCGATCGTGAGGCGAGTGAACGCCACTGCAAGCTGAGATCGGATATATAAAAAATAATTAGGCTGCTCACCCACGTTTCCCTTAAAAACTCTTATTGTGTCCCCATAACAAATGTGTGGCAGCTTAAAAAAAAAAAAGGTGAATGAATGAATCTCCACACGTATGTAAAAAAACAAATCAAAGTATGAGCATACATCATGTTGACTATTTTAATTTGCAAATATATTTCTGGCATTAAATAGGATCGCATCATATCTATAGTTGAGATAATAAGCGTTCAAGAGCCGTTCACAACTGGGATAGAATTATCATACAAAGGCAATAGTTTTGAAGCCGAATACCCGGCGCAATACACCAGCTGTATCCTTGTTAAGCAGTTAAAGATAAATTGACTGCTAAACACTTCGCGTCACCAGCAATTTCAGCCCCTGAGAAGTCAAACGAGGGGAGTTCAAGGTGATTATTATTTAAAGCAATTGTCCCATTATAAATAATATACCACCATTAACCAGCAATCAATTTTGCACCCTGAGTGGAAACGACTGCGATGAAAAATTGATGATTCTTTTTTTTTTTTTGCCTTTTTTTTTTTTTTTTCTTCTCTGCACCACCAACCTGCTTCTGTGTCTGTGGAGTCTCCCTTGTCTGTGGGCTTGCTTGGCTCGTCGTCGTCGTTTTTCTCCAAATCAATATTCTCGTCCTCCTCCTCGTCCTCGCTGCGGTTCCTGGGGGTCCAGGTCATCTTGTTCTCCTTCTTTAGCCTCCTCCTGGCGTTGGCGAACCAGGTGGACACCTGGGTGAGGGTCATTTTGGTGATGATGGCCAGCATGATCTTCTCGCCCTTGGTTGGGT
>JAVQJD010010573.1:0-30148 GCA_036023655.1 Nannoperca australis
TGTCTTGACTCTATTTTCTATTCATTTCACAACGTATGGTGGTGAATAAGTGTGACTTTTCATGGAAAACACAAAATTGTTTGGGTGACCCCAAACTTTTGAACGGTAGTGTATAAACAATGTCCTCAATAAGATAAAGAGTAAATATCTGAATT
Organism: Nannoperca australis; assembly: GCA_036023655.1. Taxonomy (NCBI): domain Eukaryota; kingdom Metazoa; phylum Chordata; class Actinopteri; order Centrarchiformes; family Percichthyidae; genus Nannoperca; species Nannoperca australis. Next base: position 156 of record JAVQJD010010573.1, read on the forward strand.
TGTTAAATACATTTTACACAGAAACTGAGCATTAACACATCTTCTGGCAGCAGTTAACACCTCTGACAGCTCGCAGTCTTAATTTAATTGCTCCTGCTGGCATTTAATGTAAATCTAGACCAAAAAGTGAGCTCCTCTGTAGGAGACCTAACTGATCACATTTAGCCAGTAAGGTGGTCTCTGTGCTGCATTATATTTTTGGATATAATATTGCGTTAAGAATCCGGACCTGCCCCGGCTCCAGAGTGACGATGTGGGCCCTGGCTCTGTGAAATGCAGGGAACCTCCTCAGGTCTGGATGGAGAACATCCACCTGGCTGAAGACACTGGACTCCTCGTAGGGGATCCTGGTTGGGTAGAGGTTAACGCTGTCCTCTGGAGGAAAGAGGTGCCAGCGCTTCCTACACACAGGACCATTACAGTCAGACACGACTTGAGCAGGAAAAGACAATGTTAGAAATGAATTCAGTTGTTTGGTCAGGTACAGTGGCTTTCCAAAACTTTAAACAAATCTTTTATCGCACTTTGATAGAGCATAGTAAACTTTCTTTTACAACTGTGATGGACCCAGAATGGACTTACATTTAGCCAAAATACAAAACTAAATGTGCGAATCATGAAAAGAGGAAGGAAAATGTTCTTATTATGAATACCATCTTACACTGGTTTATACAGTAATATTCTCTTCTATTCACCAGCTGACTACTACAGTGGACAATAAATAATAATTTTTAAAAAATATGTTTTTTCTTCTTTTCATCAGAAGAATCATAATTCTAAATCTTTTTTATTCTGGGAGATGACAAAGGTTGACATAGCCAATTACAAATCAATATAAAATGATCCCGTTTTCTCTAACCTGAAACTCAAATAACATTCCCTGAATAATGTGAATGTTGTTTAAAAACACTTTGCCATTATTGTTTTCTGTACCTCTGAACCCCAAATGTCTTCGGATCAATCCGCACTATTCAGGGATCAGCAGTGTCAGAGAACTGCTTGAGCTGAATTTCATTCCATTTGGGATCAATACCAAATAAAAAGAGCCCGAGACCCAATTACACGGCATGAGATAAAACTGTTGCTCCCTGGGAGGACAGAGGAGGGAGATAAGACACAAAAAACCTTTTCTCTTTTCTTTCTTGACTCACAGTGCCCCATATAGCGCCTCACCCTCTGTCTCCATTTCCCTGCTGCTCCGGCGAGCTCTGAAACAAATTAACTGGCTTTCAGAGGGCAGAGGGACAGAACACGCTCTGTAAGCGGTTACAGTACGCTGTACCTTTTGCGTTGTGAAAGAGCTAGGTAACAGATAGAAAACTTCCACGACTGCACTATTGATATGGTGAAATATAGCTGCGGATCTTTCTTTATGCTCAGTTACAAATCCTCTCTATTAAATTCACAAACCCATTATCACAAGAGTGACGGAGCAATGTCACTCTCAGTGGGTAGATCTCTTTTTTCTGTTGCCCAAACTGAACATCTATGTAAACCCCCCATACATTTGGATTTTTAGAGAAATCCAAAGAAGATTCAGACTCACACAGTAAAACAAATTACTGTGAGAAATAAAGTCATGGCAAGAAATCAGATAACAGGCTTAAATGCTCTGCAGTCGTCTGACTACTGTTCAACTCTGGTTTACATGCACATGGTGAGTCTCTTGCATATTTCTGAGCCACAGCACAAAACAATTTCTTACGGCATTTTCCATATTACAATATTACAAGTTCCAAGGCCAAGTTATGCCTTAGTTTCAATTTGTGCTCCATAATTAAATATTTTATGGTGACTTGAAGCAAAACTCACAAATCTATGAGGCAGTGAAATGAGTGAGGCTTTATTTAAAGTTCTGTAGATAACAATATCAGAATGGGTGCATATTCAAAAGTTACAACTCTGATTGGTCCATTACCGACTGGATTCAAACATTCTTTAAATTCTTCAAACTTCCTACCGTTCAGCTGCGGGTCTTATTTTAGGCTGACATGAAAATGTGATAACATTTGTCAGTTAAAACCACTGAGCAGAGGCTGAGAGGTACACATGTAATCTTTATGTCTAACTGAAATCGGAAAAGTAACCTCAGGGGTTACCAACACAACCATCCCCAAAGTAGCTCAAAGGTGTGAAAGGCCTTGAGAGGGACAAAAGAATCTGTAACCTATATAATAACATTTATTGGTGAGATGAGTACAGCTTTTGGTGAAACGTAAGTATAGAGACATGTAGTATGATAAATAGGAAATAGTACTGTTTAAACTTTCCATCTAGGCTTCAGTTCATTTTGTGAAGATGATTACTGACTTATAATGGGGTCGCTCTGGTGCATACAACCGTCTTACCGTCCATGTACCTGCAGTACCAGGTTACAGCCGTAAGAGTCCAGGTGGCATGGCGTGTTGGCGCCTTCTGTACCGATCCATAAGGTGCTCTCTCTCCCATTACGTCCCTCGAAACCAAACTCGGACCACTTTACATCCTGCAACAGACGATCAAATCAAATCAAATTTAAAATAATGCGAAAATATAAACAACAGTCTGAATTTTTTAATTACAAGTCTCCGTTCTTTTTGTCCACGATAACAACACGACACAGAGACAAGACTCACATTTTCGCAAACTGTCACAACTCTGCTGTAAGCTCGCAGATGTGCCGCCACCTCATCAGCGACTTTGACAGGACCTATTATGTGTGACCAATGGAGGTTTCTGTGTGGAGAAACCACGCTACAGTATTTGTCATCTTTGAAGGAATACTGGTCTGTCAATCATGTCCTGTCAGCGCACAAAGGTATAGCAATCACGCCAGCATCCTGAATAATCAAGTCATTACCATATACTGTATATGCAGGCAGCTGTAAATGACAGACTGGTCAATCTAGCCTTCAGGCAGCCTTTTTCCCATCACCATTTATCCTGTAAAAAGCCCATGTCTGCCTGTTTCAAAGGCATGAATGTCAGTGGGTAATAATTGCAGGTGGATGCGCAATATAAATGTATCACTGAGATAAAAATGAAATGAATGGGTGGCGGTGGCTTGGGAAAGGATGGCGCTTTTATGTCTTTACCTACAGGAGGACAAGAATAGCAGCTAATATAAAGTCGTTATGGGCCAAAGCTTAACACTTTAATTAAAAATGCCAAAACAAGGAAAATAAATGTTGAATATAAATGAGTGTTTTGAATAGAAGGGAATATTTTGGCTCTTTCAATTTTTAATTCAATGTTGCATTAGTTGATAAGCTAAAGCTCTTGCAACTAGATTAGATGTTAGCATGTGAATAATAGTTTTTTAATTAAACTTTTAGAAGCCAGCGTCTAAATGCTTTAAATGTCATCTTAGATAGAACTTTATATTTATAACATTTCTTTACTTTTTCAGTGTAGACTGAAATTACATACTTATATAATGAAAACACTACTGAAAACAGCCTTTTAAATTAACTCTCTTCTCCTTCATTTGTTTTAAATTTGGCAATTTATCTGACCCTGGGTGGTCATCGATAAATGCAAAATATGCTCCCATTTGATGCCCAATACATTTTACATACAACTATTTCAAGGTCAAGACCACATTAGGGGTCAAAAACATATTCTTTAACTTATTCATACAACCACGGATTGACTTTTATCATTTACTTTCATAAGTTTTCATCTTGTAGTTGGCCACTGATGCTGATAGAATAACTCAAAACACAACATGACGACTGCTAGGTTGGAAAAAAGGTTGGCATGATACGAATCTGTCTGGTGTCCATCACTGTAATTTTTCCTTCATCACAATACCAATAAAAGGTTGCGTGCTTTGCAAAAAGCCTTTTGTAGTAATACCATTCCAACATCTGAGGTGGTAATTAAACTAGATCTCCCACACACATATGTAAGCGGGAGGCTGATTACCTCAAACATGGAAGGCTGATCTTGAAACAATAGGGCGATGTATTTGTAGTCAGCGTATGCCCAATACTGTGATTTGGGGTATTCAAAGAAAGGTCCCACGTCTGTCCCAGCCTGGTCCCGGGTCCAGCTGAGAAAGTGCGCCAGTTTGGCCTCCACATAGGAACACTGGGTTTCAAACAGCGGTGCTACAAGAGGAGAATATAGCAAGAAAAAAAGTACAAGAGCGAGTAATCACTGGAAAATTGTGACAAAGTTTCAGTAAAACAATTCAAGTGATCCACGCTAACAGAAATGCTTACACCAGAATCACAGCACTATGCATCATCACAGAGGCATGAAATTTAGTTCTACTCGCTTTTATTAGAAATATAAATCACAGTTGTAGCGATTTACTCTTGCTTTTGTTTTAGTAAACAAAGTGTGTTTATGGTTGAGTGATGGCATTTAGAATGCATCATGAGCAATGCCCTCCTGTAAGCTGTTGCAGCTGAAAAAGATGATTTAGAAATCTAATTAGCTAGCTTTTATCAGAGGACATGCTCTCGTTCTTCATCGCAGGAGGAGTCATTACTGTAGATGTTTTGAGAAACACATGGAGGGCAAAATACACCAGATGCTCAAAGTTAAAATCCCTCAGTGGGTTCTTTTTTTCCTGCTTGTGTGACATTTTAAATCACATCATTAAACAGACTCCATTACTTCATCAGCTCCTGCTAATTACAGTTTAATCTGTAAACAATCACGTGTCAGAGGATGAACGACACGAGAACACAGGCAATTATTATGTGCTCACTGAAAATTGGGTGGAAGAAGAGAACCGCCGTATGAGGTGAGATTTGAGATATGAGATGTGCGTTGATGTGATCAGGAACACAAAAACAGAACAGTGTATTCATTTACCATATCTACATGATCAATTATGCTGGACATTTTAAATGGAAATGGAAATGTCCTTGTGTTGCCTATTGGAGTGTGCTTTGGCCAGAGCATTTTTGGATTAATATCTTACAGTGGAGTAGATAGTTTGAATAAAGACACCAACTGACTTAGTTTGTACTAATGTATCAAAAAGTACATTTTCAATGTCTGTTTACAGATTCCAAAATTATTTTAGGACACTAGAAAACTGCAAAAGCCCAAGATTTGAAGAATTAGGTAAATTTAGGGGTGGAAATGATCATCCTAAGCCTAAACACAGGAATTATTTGAACCCAGATCTGTCTGGATTCATCTTTTATTCTTACTGGATGTCTCCTTTTTCCTCCCAAGTCTGAATCTGACGAGTTTGTCACCAAGGCAGCCAGACAGGTGCTCGGCAGTCCAGTGGCGAACAGGCCAGCCACAGGTCATGTCCATGAAGACTGCGGGCTGCTGCAGATTATCCAGAATCCTCTGGGTCTCCTCTGGGCTGAAGGGTTTAATGGAGTCGGGGGCGGCCATGGCCTGCAGTACACACTGATAGTGGGTTGCAACACAGAGGATGTAGATTAGCTAAGAAACAACTGGTAAATGAGTTGTGGAGTTACATTACCAGTCATTCACAGAGGTCACATAAAGGTGAACAAGATTGTGTACATGTTTATGCATGTGTTTTTGTGAGTCTTTCTATGGTATTTATCCCTCCCTGACTTCACAAACAACCTTTAAAAAAACAAAAATTGTGCCATCACCCACGAACCAGAGAAGCGGAAACTGAAGCTTCCTTATTTTCGAGCATGTTTGTATTACCTATTGCATCAACCTGCAACATAAACAGGTATTAGCACATTTAACAGTGGGGTCAGGTTGTCTGAGAGTGAATAGGTGGATGTAAGCAGACTAGCAGTGCAAAAGATGTGCCAACACAGATCAATGGTTTTATGCTAAATCTTCAAGCAATGAACATAGTTTGAATAAATGAATGACCCCCGGGCCTCAGATGCAAAATTAAAACAAATGAAAGAGAATTCCCTGTCATTTAATAAGCAACTTTATGCAAGTGTTTTCATTAAATCAATATGTCCATTTATGCCAACATCTTAAATTTCTTCTGTACTCATAATTAATTTATATTCATAAACAGTCCCATCCTGCCAGTTCAGTGTGTCTGTACCACATAGGTGGAACGTGACTGGATTTATACATGACCCAAAACTAACCAGACCAAAAAGGACATGTACCTGTGCACATATGGGGTATTTTACACATGACAAAAATGGTATAAGGTTTAGGGTTGGGGCTAGAAACTAGCTACACTGTGCTACTAGCTAGGCTCTGTTTATGAACTGACTCTTAGCTAAGAGACGGGCTTCGACTCGACCGTAAAATCACTTTCCCATGAAAGCTAACGTTAGCTAGCTTCAAGGAAAGAAAGGTGTGTGTAAGGGGGTCTTGAAAAAACAGTGGACTCACCTTTCACTACACGTGCAGTTGAGGTTAAGGCGGAAGTAAACAAACCTCACATGACAGTGTACTGTTTTCTTCCTACGTGGGGAACGCCTCGCTGTGAAGCTACTCCATGTCGGCTCTGTGGTCGCTGCACCAGCCCCACTCAAGCTAATGCTACAGACGAGCCAAAATGGCAGCCCCAGGAATCCAGTTTCCACTACTTTAACTATTTCCGTTCAGGCATGCGCAGTAAAGTTAAGCGACACAAACAGAAGCTATCAGTTGTTTTTGTTTGTGTAGTCGACAGAAACCCGGCGAGACGTCCATTTCCCTTTACCGTACCGTGGTTAAAACCGGAATTTTAACTGAACTGACTAACGCAAAGCTGCTATGGGTGCCGGTTCGAGCACCGAGGCCGAAAGGGAGCCGCTTCTCGTCCCTTCTCATGCGGAGACAAACAGTCAGCCAGTAAACAGCAGAGTATACGGGAGAAGATGGCTGGTTCTGACCCTGTTTTCCCTGATGGCATTCATGCAGGGGATGGTGTGGAACTTCTGGGGTCCCATCCAGAACTCGGCCGTTCACGCTTACGGCTTCACGAAGTCGGACATTGCAGTTCTGGTGCTGTGGGGCCCGGTGGGGTTTATTCCCTGGCTGCTGTTTATGTGGTTAATGGATAAAAAAGGTGAGCAGTTTGTATTCGGTACACTGTGTCCTATCTTAACGCTAAGGTGTTTGTTTTCACCCATGAGTCTATATGGGGTTGTTATCAACTGTCCTAAAACATTTAATACAATGATATCTTTGATGGCTAAATCATTCAAAAGTTTGGTGTTGTTACTTGACATCCTACACTTGATAGTCTTGCATCATACAGTAAAATGAGTGGTGTTCTGTTATCTGTCAGATTCTGTAACGCAATTAATGTATTTTGGTAGTTGTTATCAAAAATGGCGACCGCTATAATACTTAGCTAGGCTCACACATTTTAATAGCGTTATTAATTTATTTTCGGTGGTGGAATGAAACTACACTTACTCAAGTACTAAGTGAATATTTGATGTACTTTTTATGTCAGTGTGTACTTCTGCTCCACTACATTTCAGTGGGGAATACAGGACTTTATACATCTTTTCAGTTATTTGACATCTTTAGTTACTGATTAGTCTACAAATTATGATTTTTGCATTTTCTTGCTTTGAATACTTTTACTATTAATACTTTAATTTTATTTTCCTGATTATACTTTTACTTAATTTACATTTTCAATGCACTTTTACTTGTAGCAGTAAAGGGTATGAATACTTCCTCCACCGCCAGCTGCAAAATGTTGCCTCCATAATATTTAGATGGAGCCACGTTTTAAATACTCGTGATAGCTGGTAGCCAGTAGATTTTAGGTCTCTTTTGTGTATATATAACTGAAGAAACACAGTAGAAACAATAATCCTCAAACCGTTATTCCCCATTTTAAAGTAAGTCACCTGAGTTCGTTTTACTTCTATATTCTTTTTTTAATTAATACTTTTATTGTTTTGCAGGTTTGGCATTTGTGTTGATGTTGGTCCATGAAAATGTTGGCAGTTAAAACAATTGACTGATACCACGATCACTTTTTAAATGAACATGAGTCTGCACAAAAGGGTTTTAAAGTCTAAAAGTACCGATTCAGGATAAGCAACTCCCGTAGGGCTTTTAAGACTTTTTATTTTCAAAATAGTTTGAATTCCAAATGTCCTTGAAACCAAAGAAGATTCTGTATACCTTGTGGGTTTGCCTGCGTAAGAGCTCTTGACTTGATCTACTGAGTCAGAGTGCACTTCACCTAACCAGTTCCTCTGCGTCACCTGACTGGCACATAGGAGTTCGTGCTCAGGCTGGACTGTCAGATGACAGCAACAGTTACAACGCAGTAACATCATCACATGTAACCAGGCTGCTGATGTGTTAAAGACCTCGAGCAAACGCTTCTTGCCAAGAAATTACACAACTCAACTTGTGACCCTGATTCATCCGGAGATAGGGGTTCTGGATGATTTATTTGCCGTATCTAAACAAAGGTTGTCACTTTATGTCTGCTTTTCTGAATGAGTAGTAGAAACTCCTCACTGACAAGACTGTATAAGCTGTAGACCCCCCTCATACATTTAAAGCTAATGCTTAAGTTTATACCCAGCTAATTCAGTCACTAAGTAACATATCGAATTAGGGCAGCTCATTCAGCACTCACAAATTGTGTTAAGCTATGGTGTGACCTTGTTTGAAAAAATACATCCAGAGGTAGCAACAGGCTTACACTGTTGACTATGTATGATACACACACTCAGTCTTTCTCTCTCTCACTCACACTCACACTCACTACTTCTGCACCAGGTTGCCTGCCAGTGGAGAAAAGGCTTGGCTTCCCTCTGGGAGTTCCCCCTCCCCGAAGGTAGGCAATGGGGGAAGATCTACTGTGTTGTTGATGATCAACAACACCATCCAGGAGAGGCTAAGAGTCTTAAGATCAAGTAATATGTGATGCAGTCATGGAGTAGTAAGCCTACATAATGTGCTTAGTGTATGACTTCCATGCAGTATGCTGATGTTGCAGAATGTGTCAGAGAGAGCTTATCCACCTATAATAAGTGTGACATTGTAAAAGCTCGTAAGTCTTGCTGGACTTCATTGCCTCTCCGAAATATAGGTCACTGACTAAATACACACGCAGCACTCTGTGGAATATTAGCCCACATGCATCACACAAAGTACAATAATATCTCTGAGGCAACATTATTATGACACGATGCTGCTAGTTAGAGTCTGTCCTCACTTGAAATCATTTAATTTACTGATAAAACAATGAAAACAGAAAGAAGGCTTGAATGCTTCAGAGACTCAATTTGAAAATGGCATTGGTTGCTTTGGTTTTTAAGTTAAAAAAATCTCAGCGTATGGTCAGTTTAGGGTTACAGCTATAATCTATTTTTATTAATGCTTTATTTTTTCTATTAATCAGTTTATATAAAAAGTCAAAAATAGCGAAGAATGTCCTCACAAGTCAGACTCCGATCTGACGTGGACTAATTGTTTAGTTCAACAGACACTCCAAAATTCAAAGATATTCAATTTACAATAATACATGAAACAATAAAAAAGTAGCAAATTCCCACACATGACAAGAGGCATTTAGGTATATTTGCTTGATACATTACTTAAATGTGTAACTGATTACCAAAATTCTTGTCTTCTGCCGGATTGAACCTAATTGTTTTAGGACTTGTTGCGTTTGCTGAGCAACATTCTGACAATTCCCGGCGTTACACTTGCACAGTGACTGCATTCATCGCCTTAAAGCCTTCTGTACAGGAGCAGTTTGGGGGTGTTATTTTTTATCATTCAAGGGCATCTAAACGCTGGATAGAGAGGGAGGGGCCGTCACTACCCATTTTATTCCCCATGTGGGTTTATTTTGTCAATCCAGAATCGATCTGGCAGGTACAAGTGTGCTTCTTGAACCGTTAAGGCCTCTGCTGCCCCGAGCATTTTAAAAAGAGGAATATCCAGTTTGAACTGAAGCTGAAACGTTGGGTTTCTTGATTTAAAAAGCTGACAGAAAAGGAATATTCTGTTGCGAGATTTTATTGCAAGTCCCTGACAGTACTTATTTGTACTAGTGATGTGTCAATATTTGATGCATCAGACCACAATCAATCAATAAGTTTATTTGTCACATGTAATCGTATGAGGTACAATCACAGTGAAATGTAATCAGCATGGAGAAAAACGACACGACCACATCTCCGTTTGGATATCTAGAAAACAGCCTGACAAAGTCCTAACATGCATCATACAACCACATTGGCATGTTGTGGCCTGCATTTCCCGTCATGGATCAATATTGTGCATTCCACAATTGTACGTTGATCTAGTCGATGCTTCAGCAAATGAAGACTCGTATGGAAAGAGAAGAACAGGGAAGTGGAGAGAGTTTCCTTTAAATGGGCGTCATGTGAGTGAAACCGAAAGACTTGTCCTCTATTTCTTTCACACGGACGCTATTAAACAAGGAACTTGGGGAATACTGGTGTTGCATTTGGTGCTATTATTGGCCACATACCTTCAGTTACCAGTTCATTACGCACACCTAGCTAAAGCTAATGGCGTCATTTGGGAGGCTGCGGCTTGTGCTGTTGAGCTGTATTTGTGTTATACTGACAGGTGTTCCCCTTATTTTGTCCAACCCATTTATATCAATAATAGTAGGCTAAATGACAGAAACACCTCTCTAAAACAGTTTCAACACAAACTGAACACTATAACCTCCATGATGGTTGGATTTAATGTAAAACATTGCCATTAGACTGCATTAGTTTTAAGTGGTTGTACCTAATGAACTTGCATTTGAGTGTAGGCGAATTGAAATAGTGCTGAAATGATTAGTCTGTCAACCAAAATCCTTAACCCTATTTTGTGTCTTTCAGGTTTGCGGGCGTCCCTCCTGCTCTCGGCGTTGTTAATGGTGCTAGGAGCCACCCTAAGGAGCATCCCACTGACGGACCAGCATTTCAGACGATGGTAAGACTCCTCTGTAAACCTTATGGTAGCAGATGGTTCAAGGGGGCTGGTGTCACGATGATCCCATGAAAGGATCTGGATAGAAGGCAGCGATTCTTGAGGTTCGGTATGTGAGGATGTGATGCTTTTTTTCAGTAAACTAAACATCTTTGAGTTTGAATATGTTATCTTGGGCTCTTATAACAAGAATAATTTACTATTTTCTGACATTTTACAAACAAAATGATAATGAACGCATGTTTAAAGTTGAGGGATCACCAAAGTGATGACATTTCATTCATCCTGAGGGGGGTGTATGTAGCAAATTTCATGGCAATCCATTCAATAGTTGTCAAGACATTTTAGTTTGGACAGGCCAACATTGCCACCCACAAGACACGCCACTAGTATGGCTAAAAAGTGTAAGCACCAGGACGAACATATGTGCAATGGTGACTATTATTGGAGCTTGTAATGGTGTTGCTGAGCTGTATTGATTCCAGCCCAAGGTCCTGTTCCCTTTCCTCAAAGTAGAGACCTGTAACTGGATAGAGGAAAAGTCAGGAAGCATTTGGCTGCCGGAGAACAGGATTCTGAAAGACAGCTCAATACTGTCTGGATCCTTTACTTCTTTTTTGTGTGCGTGTGTCCTTGCTGCCAGTTTCCTCTCTTATCAGACAGCACTTTGACAGGCCATCACAGGAAAACATAAAAAGAATCCCATTATTCTTAGTGTTTCATTGTCGGTTTTGCTCATGAGCTCAGTGTTCCTCTTTTAGAAAGTACACCAGCTCAGAGAAGGTCATTTCAATTATAATGTGGCTTTTAAAAATGTAATTTCATTGAATATTTTCTGGGCGGTAATCTGTCTAATGATTCCTGTTGGGCTCCACAATGAGGCAGTATATCATAAAATATCAATACATAGAGGAAATTGTATTTCCACAGAATGAGTCACATATCACTGTCACTCCATGGATTTGAGGATTTAAAAAAAATACTTTTGGCTTTCAAAGAGCAGATAAATCAATTTTGTTTCCCAATCTCTTTCTCTCTGTATCTCATGAGGCTGCAATAAGAAAGCCATTGGGGGAGTGAACAGCCAATGGTACCAAGATACAGGTTAAACGTAAGGAAAAGTAAATCCCCGGCTCCTCCTCCCGTCCACGTGCCTAAATCTTCAGGATGTTACCTTTTACTCTACCTGCTCTGTGAACCAGGCACACAATTATGGAGCCTTTTTTAATTTGTGTTCTGCCAGAAATTATAGAACGATTTAGCTGAAGTTTTAATTTTATCAGTAAATCAAAACCAAAATCCTGCCATGGCTGACAAACTATTGTGTATTGTCTTTCAGTTTTTTTATTGTGCTTCCAAAACGCGGGGGGGGCTCTCAGGTTAAAGGATTTAATAAGTAATGGTCAAAAAAGTGTTGTAGCTGTGGCCAAGATATCCTGAATTTTAGTCTGTAGTAAGGGCAAGAAATGCTGGATCATACAAATCAATAGCATTTTAGATCTTCCGTACCTGGTAAATGTCAATATCTTTCAAACTCCAGCAGTTGTTGTTTTGTTGTGCCTGTTGTTTTAAGCCTGTAGACTTCAGGTTCATAACACCTGTGAATGAAAGCTCCTGAAAATGACCCTTGACCCTCGTTCAACAACATTCCAGTGAAGGCTACTGCAGCTCTACTTGACATTTGTTGGGTGCTTTTCACTCACATGTGAGCATGCTTTAAACTTGGTTGCTAACGATACTTTTACTTTAAAGGGGAAGGGGAACTTGCACTTAAGCATTACTGAAGCATCAGTTCAATACAAAAAAACAGTATCTCCAACATGCTTTAAGTCTTACCCCTCCTGAATCCAGACATAATACAATACAACATACATACAATATATCAGGTGTCTGCTGAATTCTACAAAAGCGCAGACAAGTTCAGAGTGTGTAGCCCGGGTCAGAGCAGCCTGCTGTTTTCCCTTTGGATGATGGGGACAACCTTTCACAGCCGTCACCTTCAGCACTTCAGATTCAGTATTCAAAGTAGAAAACACAATGCCAAGGTAACCTGATTCACACAGCGAATGTTAGATCTGACACAGTTCAGCATATTTACATCTTAAATGTAATAGGTCACAGCTCTTGAAGCCATGTTTTTAATTTAGTGGAGCTGACAGACTCGTGTAGCTCCCCGGATCACCAGTAGATGTCCCTCTTTGCTTTGCGGTAGCAGAGATGATGATGCTACATGATGCATACTGTGAGAGCTTTGTTTAGTGACCTCACCTGTGCTGTTGCTGGTTTTGCCGGCTCCCATAAATAGGACAAGAGCGATCAAACACAGCATTTGAGATTCCTGCTCCCCTGATCAGGATATAAGTGGCGACCGTTATCCAGGTTTAGAAGTTCCCTTGACAGCCCCCCTGCAGATCTGTGTTTGTTCCACATGCTGTTACATGTTTGATAGGCAATTACTCCCTGTTCTTTTTATGATATCCTCTTGAGGAAGTCGACCGCCTCCTTCTTTTTGAGTTTTTAAGATCCTTTGTAGGAAATCAAAGGCCCTTGTGAACTTGCTGAGCAGTGGCAGTGCCTCTCTTTTATAACCAGGATCTTCTGTGTAGCTGCTATGGTCGTGTTTGGAAAAAGATCCGAGCATTTGCTCTGTGAAGTTCAGATGAGGGGAGAGAAGGCAGCGTTGCATCAGTGGTCACTGATTAGACCTTGCTGTGATTAAGTCTGCTCTCAAATCAACGACATCACATTTTTACCCTCCTCTATCTCGTGTTTTCACGAATTCACTCTTTTTTTTTCTCGCCCTTTCAATATCTCTCTCTTTCCGTCCTCTTCTCTTATGCATTTGAATACAGACCTGCTGTGTGATTAATAAGTGTCTATCAGTTAGATCTCAGACTCACTCAGACACTGTCTGATTGGCCATTGTGGGTCCCGCAGCAGGCTGTCCTATTACTGTGACGATTGTTGTGGTGTCATTTTCTAGACACAATTGGCCCGGCCTTTTTGTGATGGCAGAATTGGGTCTGTCAGCCTTGGCGGCCCAGAAGCAGTGGGATGATTTCACCACAGTGCTGGCTTCTTTGTGTCATTCTCGATGAGATTCCGTCTGACAGGGTTCATCAATACTGATTAACTTAATCATCTGCTTGGGGGGGGGAGCTGCTCCCTTCCCTTTCTTTCCTCCTCCTGGCACAGTGCGGCGCTCCCATGTGACCACTCATTCTCATGTTGCTCACCATCTGTCCTCATCACCTGTCACATTAAAGGCAATTTTCTTAGTCACATCCATCCTGAGCTTATAGACAGTAAGGCTGGGTACTGAACTTCAGTACTTTTTAGAGTACTGAAAGCTCTCATCGCATTGGTCAGATTCTTAGTTCTGGTTATTTATTCAGATATGGGCTCTTGTTTTTACTATAGTTTTATTTTTATATTGCAATTTATTTACGCACAGTTCTAGTTCAGCTTTTTTGTGCTGAGAGAGAATTAAACAGACATACTTGTCATGTTTTGTTTTGTTTTGTTAAATAAAAATTAAAAAAGATTAAAAATGTGTGCAAAATACTGTATGGAGAAAAGTGTCATTTAAGTTTTTGTACAAAAACTTCAGCATTGTACTGACAATGGTATAAAACATTCCAGTTTTTAAATGAGGTCCTACTAGGTCACAGTTATTATTTTGAATCAGTGTCTTTGTTGCTATAATATATTTGTTGCAATATAAGCCATTTTGAAATACCTTCATGTCATCCAGTGATATCTGTGTTTCAAGTGATATTAAGGGATTCACAATAATATTCCTGTTGTTAACTTGTTTTTTAGGGTGTTTTCTGGATAGGACCTTATCAGGTTTTTGACTTTCCACCAAGTGAGCAGGTGCATCTATGGTCTAATCATGTAGTGGGTAAGTCAACAATATCATGACAAATGATAATCTAAATCCTGAAGTGGAAACAGCAGTGTGACAGGTGATGTGGAGGACGCTCTTGTCTTCCATCACTCTTAGTATGATGGAGAAGATAGCAGCAGTGTCCTGACTTCTGGTTCATCCCTCAGTTGCTGAGGTGACTCAATTCGTACAGAAATGACAGAGAGGTGAGTGACAGAGAGGTGCAGACTGCACCAGCAGGTCCATCTGCTGGTGCCGTCAAAGACATGCCTGCACCAACAGATGGACCGATCAGAAACCATGATAAGGCTATATATACAGGGAGAGATGAATAACCAGGTCATTCTGAGTGCAATGTAAATGTCATATCTCACATATGATCATACATAGATACTGAGGCACATATAAAGATCTCTACTAAGAAAGAAGGAGTGGGATGAATAAAAACCAAGAGCCACAGAGTATTTTAGGAGGTTCTGGTGTGTAGGCTGGGATGTTAGCAAGTCTGAGATGTGGGAAGGAGGTATAGGGTGAACAAGTTATCCTCCAATCAATCTGTCAGTGACCGCTGTACTTTGTGTTGTGCCATGACACATTTATCTGTGAACCCCAGAGGCAACGGACAGCAAAGTTAAAACGAGGTAGAGGGCAGAGAAGTGTAAGCATACTGAAGAGTAAAACAAACTGGTAAAGGCCTGCTTTAAGTCTGAAAGATATAGCTTGAACTGGATTTCAAACCTCAGTATTTTGGTATTGAACTGCGTCAAAAACGGTCAAGAACCAAAAGTTGGCATCGGATATCGAATTTGTAATTTTGTGTGCTTATTCTTTGATCACATAGTTCCTGATTCTGATAGATCCTGTGTTTGTTTTCTAGAAAAATACGTTCATAGTTCTTTTAGTAAGGTCTGTATTGTATGTATGTATGTATGTATGTATATATGTAGCTTTGTGTTGTTATAATATCAATAACAAGCACCTACCTCGGAAGCCATCGCCTGTCGTCTGATGACAATTTAGCAGAAATGTTCCTTTGACAGGACACCAACACGGCTGATAGAGATTTCGTCAGCACTAGTATTGTGTCCTAATTAAACCTATTGTCATCTTCACACAGGTAACCTTTCAAAATGGTCATGTTGGTTGAATTATATTTCTCAGTAGTATTTAAGAAAACATGGGGGGGGGTTCTTCTATCCTTGTCATACACCATTAGATCTGAAGTTATTTTCACATTTGTTTCATTTACCTAACTGGTGATATATGTCATCCAAAATGATATTAACAAGATCTTAAAAAGTGATTAGACTTACAAACATCCAGTTTTCTCCTTCCGACCTGCACTCACTTACGCTGAATAAGAATCAGCAGGACTCTTAGCTGTCAAACTTACTGAATATTTTTGAATGCCATAAACTCAGAATTAGCCCAAGATCCCTCCTTGTTCTCTCTCCTCCTTGTCGTTTTTTCTTACCACATCTTTTGACTTTCTGCTTCCCCACTGTTCCCCTGTTCTCCCCGCTGAGCTATCTCAGGCTGCTCTGAATGAATGGTGTCTTCACTGGGCTCACAGACGATCAGCCATGCGCTGTCTCTGGCGACTCCCTGTCACAGTCAGACAGTCCTGGAGGGGTGGGGAGAAGGTGTTGAGGGGTCTGATGGCATCAGGGGACATCTCAGAGTACATCAGTCTCGCACAGCTCAGTCTGATGGTGCACAAGTGAGACTGCTGCAACCTGGACTCTCTCAGGGACCGGTTGTTACTTACCTCCTCAGAGATAATTAACACCCCATTTTTCATTCTCCTGTAATTATTCCATCACATATTTTTAACGGATGCGTCTCTACTTTATGTGTTTATTTTTAACTTATTAAATACAGTGCTGCCTGCAGCCATGTTTGATTGTGTTTGTTGTTTAACAGTGGTTCATCCAATGCAGTGTAGTGCAGTTCACACAAAAGGGGGGTTAGGGTTTCCACACATCCTGAAAAAACCCAAATTCCTTAATATAGTTTTCACAGTCAGAGAAGAGACAACGAAAAAATGAACCAAAATGTCTTGGAAAAGATTACGTTTTCTTGTTAAAATATGCCACAAAACTGTAAGTAGGTTGCTTTATGAACTTTAACATCCTCTGAACTTAATTTCTGTGCAGTGTCCCTGCCACACCTGGCAGCTGAAGTCTCACATATGGTCAGAGACAATGTAAAGTTAAATATCATGTGGTATCCCATTTGCAATAATTCAGATAGTAGCTTTTCAAGGTCATTGCAGATGCACACAACACATACTCAACCTTTTAGAGACAGACTATGAACTTCATTACAGAAACAGAAAACTGTATTTGTCACATTTGAGTAAGTATCAAAAATGAATGAGCCAGATAAACTTCCAATACCTTGAGCACCTGGTCTCACCGTTAGCATCTACTAGCCTAATTGTTAGTCTCACACTTGACACTCACATTAGTCCCTATCTTGTGAAAAACAGTTTCTTTGAAAGAGTGGGAATCCCATGCTCATCACAAGATTACAATTCTTTAAAAAAAAGTGCAGCGCAGATGTTTATGCCTGATATCACACCACTTTTTCGCGTGGATGTATTTGTTGTCTGTTGACGTTTTTAGTAAAGAGCTGAAGCTATTTCTTCCTACTGTTTCTGTTGCAGGTTGATACACGCAGGTCAGTTTCTGAACGGTTTAGCCGGTCCAACCACAATGAGCGCTGGCCCTTTCCTCTCCACCACATGGTTCGCCCCTGACCAGAGAGCCACCGCCACGGCCGTGGCCTCCCTCTTCTGCTACTTGGGAGGCGCGGCTGCATTTGTAGTGGGACCTCTGGTGGTGCCAGCCCCCAATGACACCCTGGTAGTGACCACGATGGCAGCAGCAGTTCCCTACAACTCCATCCGAGACAGCATCCAGCTGGTTATGTATGCAGGTACAACAGCAACCAAGAGCCACTGAGGGCATGGGGTATCAATAGCACATCATTTTGACACCATGTCAGCCCTTTCAAGGCACACAAATACAATCAGGCGAGGGGATCCAAGAATTTTGCAGAAACACCAAAAAACTCCAATTATAATCTTCATAACCGCCCCTCTGAAGTATAGATTGCTGGGACTGTTATGCTTAACTGATTCAGAAAATTAAAAGCATGCTGAAAGGAGAAACAAGCATGCTGTAATAGATTGAGGCTGTGGCTTTTGTTCAACCTAAGGTAGTATTGTTATTAATTTTGAAAGGACAAAAGACCAAAAGTTTTGGAGGTCATCAAAAGAGTAAAGGACATGAAAATGACAAAGCAACTGGCTACCTTTCCAAATGATAGATCAAACTACGAGTGGGAATGCAACGCTCTCGGGGAGAAAAAGGCAGCTGCTGCTCGATCAATTCATATATAAAAAGCGTGTGAAGAGGAATAAGTTGAGATATCAACCACTGCTATGCCAGACCGCATGATTGTCTGACACGGACATCTATTTACTCTATAGTCTTGTCTAGTAGGCCATTATGTTCATTCCAGGGATGGTTTCAGAGGACCTTTGGATGTCACAGTGACCTTTTTTAAAATGTCAAATTGGCCTGCCTGTCTCGTCTATGAAAATAACAGGTATGTCTCTTTTGTCTGTGTCTCTGTGCTCTGCCAGAGTTGGCTGCAGTTGCCGTTCTTTTTGCAGCAATACTGCTCTATTTCCCGTCACGGCCGCCGATGCCTCCCAGTGTGGCCGCTGCGAGCCAGAGACTCAGTTACAGGAGCAGCATCTGCAGACTTCTAAGGTAAAACCACACACACACACACACAAACACAAAGTCATCTGAAAGACCACCTGACACCGTTTGTTGAGACCATTCTTTCAGACCATTATTCAGTATGCCTAAGTTGACGTGTCCTTGAGTCAACCCGGGTGTAAACGTGTAAAGCAAGCGCAATTGCAGTCCCGTGTTTGAAATTAGTTTCAGGTGCTGTTATGTTTTACGACTCTGAGAGAGCAGTCAAGAGCACATTTCTCCCGCACCTTCAATGCTTTATAAACCGCTGTGTCTACAAATCCATTAAGTCTAGTTAGATTTCTTATTTGCTGATGCATTGCGCACTTCTTGTCTTAGCAAGTTAAAGCGACAGGATCTCGCACCGGAGAAGGATATGGAATCTTAATGAAGGGTTCTGCCACTTAACATCTGCTTGGGTTGTTATCAAAGAAACCCCGGCATTCCCTCTAGATTAATGACTAAGCTATAATATACTGGTCGCTTATGAAAACTACATAGTCCCCTGCATCTGTACCATCAGGGTCAGTCGTCAATATATTCTCAAGGCACCACTGATGGAGAGGGAGAGGGAGAGGGAGAGGGAGAGAGAGAGGGAGAGGGAGAGAGAGAGGGAGAGGGAGAGAGAGGGGGGGAGGGAGAGAGAGAGGGAGAGAGAGAATTATGACAAGGTCCTGAATCTCAGTAGCAGAATGCATTTGTTGATGTTTCATCACCTTTGTCTTTTTACACCCTGGGAAAAGCCCAAGGTAAGAGATAAGAGGAAATCTAGAGATGATGATTGATTCACACTTCACTATAACCCTGCAACACACCCATCACGCTTTCCACCAAGGCAATATTTATCCCCTGGGCCGCGAGGAAACAGCATTGCCTCGGGAGCGAGTGCGTTTTGCCTGGCTTGTGGAGGAACGAGGCCCGTGGCAGTGGCCAGAAATTAAAAAGCTGGAGGAGGGCAACTGCAGCCAGGGAGTTGGCCTAGCTTTGTTGGCTACACATGGTCCCCTGCAGTAGGAAATAGCTTCACTACAGTGCCATGCTTTCCACAGGCATCTGACCAGCACAGAGTGGCTGAGCTCCCTGTAAGAGGGACCAAGCTGATATCAACCTAATGTATAGTTTTGGACAGATGTAAACACACACACACACACAGACACACACACACACACACACACACACACACACACACAAACACACACACACAGAGAGATACTGGCCAACTTAACTAGGTCATCCAGCTGAGAGAGTGTCTGTTCACTTGTGATAGGCAGTTATCCAGTGACCTGTTTGAGCAGCATGTTGTATCTCAGCATAGCAACATCCAGCCTTCTCCTGCAGGGACTGGACACGGAGCAGCATGTGTGCTCGTACAGGAGGTAGACAAAACAATGCCAACACTTCTTTAAAGAGCCACAAATTAATATTTTATAATAAAAGGTAATCACATGGCTCTGTTTAATGTGAAAGGGGTTGCATGTAATTAGAGACCCAACGTGAAGTCTTACCAACTCTGCAGCTCTGTGGGACTTTTTAGAGTGGTTTAGTTCAGTGTTTTGTTTTTACAGCGCATTAATTGTTTGGTTAAATCTCGTTGCATTTATTAGTCCTGTTATAGTACTAATATGGATCATTTTAGGTTATACACCAGTTGTTATTGGTTGTATTTAATTACTGTGTAAAGTGTCTATGTTACTATTTTACTCCCTGTACATACTGTATGCGCTCTTAAGATTGACCACCAGTCACAGACAGACAGGTGAAGTTTAGGGATGCACCGGTAAGACTTTTTCTCCCAATACGATACCTCAACGCAGGCTATCTACCGATAGTGATTACAGATCCAATAGCAGTTTTAGAATCTATACCTCACTGCATGAAACCAATTTAGATTCCACGAGGCTAGAGATGGCAGTGGGGCTAAAACTTGGCAGTTGAAAAGAAATGTTGGCAGTCTGCCGTGACCTAATAAAGGAATAAATAAATAAACGTAATCACACAATTATATTATTTTGAAACTCTAGTTACAATGGTTTGGTCACGGGTGTCTGGACGATACCTGATACCAAGCTGGCAGATTGGATCGGTGCATCCCTAGCAAAGTTTGTATCTGTACAGGCTGACGGACAGAAGGTGGTAGCCAACTAGTCCGTTTGTCTGCCTGATACCTATCCATTGATGTATCTGTTCATCCATTTAGCCTGTCAGGGTCTAAACACTGGTTAATGAGCTTCAGCTTAATGAGTGATTCCAGCTGTTCACATCTGCTTCCACAGCAGCGGTCTAATTAGAAGGCTGAATGTCTCTACACGTGGTTTAAAGTTATCATTGTGTTCCGATCGCAGTGTGAGGGAATACTAAACGGTCTAAAGCCTGAGTATTGATGATCCCTCCCTCCCCAGTCATACTCACTTTAGCTTGGAAAGTTGTCATCTTGATGAATTGGACTCCAGCCAGGTCTGCCAAGGACAAATGGCACTTAGCTGATGACACTGCCAGTTTTGAGACTTCTTCAGAAATATTTTATAACCAGCAGCAAAGGAAAGCGTAAAAAATGTTCCCTCTCTTATCCAGTAGCTAGTGTCTGCTTGCTTACATTTGGTTATCTAAATAATCTCAGGGACGGGGAAAAAGGTGCGTGGATATTGATTTTCTGCTGTTGTGCCAAGGTTAATGAAAAGGGTGCTGGGAGAAAAGCAGAGAGTGCTCCATCACTGGGCTTTTATGACTGTCCCTTCATACTCTCTCAAGGCCAAGTAGCTTCATACTGCTTAGAACAAGGCAGGCCTGCAGCAGGAAGAAGGGCTGTTTTTGTTTTTCTGTGGAGTCAAAGCATTCTGCAAATAAAAGTGATTCATTGTCTGTGCACCAGTATCAGGAAAGGGAAAGGGCGTGCAAATGTTTGCAGCAACAATGTTTTTGCTGCACAGGTTACGTGCCCTGGGACAAGTTCCCGCTGTAGTTTGCAACTCAAAGACTGACTTAAATTGTGTGCGTGAACTTTATCTGTCCGTATGTTGAGCGTTTGAAGCCACAGTGTGGATGTGGGAGGCCCAAAGTGTTCTCCAGATGTCCCTGTACGATACTGCTCGGGATGCTTCCTGCATTATAATGAACAAGGCGGGGGGAGAATAAATGCAGGAGTTAAACAGTGTCCATTTAAGAGAGGAGAGCAGGAAAACAAAACATTCTGTCTGCTGCCTGCTTTGCCAGTCTTCCTCATTTGTCAGACGGACAGTGATTCTAATCATATTGTTAGGGTTGAGGAGGTGGCACTGATTTAAATCAGCATGCCACCTCATTGGGCAAAGGTGATTAGCATGGGTGTTCCAAGTGATTGTAATTGGGTTGCATGTGATTGGAGGGGTTCCATATACCATGTGAGCTCAGTATGTGTGTAAACTGGATGCGCATACATAATGAGGGATATAGAGGTGTCTTTTCTTTTTTTCCTGTTCACAGTTCACTGTGAGCTGATGAGACATTCGCAGACAGCTCGTATCAGACCCTGCAGCACAATATCTGTAGCCTAAAGCCATTTATCACAGCTGGGAGATGATGCTTGTTTTTATCTCTTATTTAAATAGCTTGATTTCACTTGATAACTTGATAAGCAGCCATCAGTTGGCAATACACTTAGCTAGTGCTGAAAAGATACCTGCAAATGGATGTGAGCGCTTGCTTCCTTAAACTTTGTGATGTTGTTGTAAATTAAATGTCTTTGGGGTTTTAAACTGTTGGTTGGACAAAACCTGCAATTTCATCTTGTATTCCAGAAAGTTGTGACACAGTTTTCTAGTGTTTTTCAGGGCACCAGCCACAGGGCCAAATTCTAGTAAAATATGAAAGTGCCTGGTTTTTGAACATTTCAAATCAGTAGCTGGTAGATGTTCACATTTTAACAAGTTCATTTCTATGTCAAATCAATGAATAATCAATTGATAAATCTGTAATGAAAAATATTTGTAGGGAACCGAGGATAGGATTTTTTTTAACGTTAACAACCACAGGGTATTCGCGTGGACCATGTCTGTGCCCTTAATCTTCTCCCACTATTTTCACCACAAAGTATGAAATGATACGAAACGCGAAGGTTGTTCCATTAACAGTGCTGTCAAACTGGAATGTGGCATTTAACCTGTGATCTTAAGATTTGAATAACTTGTATACTGAATGAAATTGTCAACAAATAAATCATTTTTTGCCACCTGACTCTTGATATGGAGGCAGCAGCAGTAGTAATAGTAGCAATTATGGCAATAGAAGTTTCATCTTTTTAGTCTTAGCGGAAGAGGGAGTTGTTTTCATTCAATTTGATTATTTTGATGTGTCTGATTTGTTATTGCTGAAGCCAGAGTGAACTCATTCCATCATTTCTTTTAGCACATCCGTGTCATTTATCTTCAGTTCATGGACCCATCGAATGAATCCACACCACTCTGTTGAGCTATACAGGACTGTGTGTGAAGCATTTAGACTATTTGAATAATTATATAAATCTGTGAAGATATGTAATGTAATGTAATGTAATGTACAGGTAGATGTTGCCCCCTGTGATACCTCTGTGCCCAGGTAGCTTCTTATGTCTCTGTCACTACACTCTGCATGAGTATAGACAGTAACAGGGAGAAGAGCCAGAGGGGGGTGTATATATAAAGTCACACGTACTGTAAAAAGACCTGGAGCTGATGGCAACCCTCCAAACACTGAACAGAGGGGGAAGGAGAAGGTTTCATCCAAGGCCAGAGCTGTTAGGATGTAGGTTTTACTTGGAGGAGGTTTTATGCTTTCATCTAAGTAGTGAAATTGTTTTGTTGAATTGTTACTAGGAAACCCTTTAGGACTCTGTGGAGGGTATCCTCTGGCCTAAAATCAACTGCAGAACCTCACCTGTGCAGAAGCAGTCACTCATCTTTTGTTGTAATGTAACCCACTGTCTTTTCACAGAACTTTATGTCCAGCATACATATAGATTATGCATTTAGTCTTCCATGGACACTCCTGGTGAAAGAATCCATATTTCGGGGAGAATCAGTACACAAACAGTTAGCTGGTAAGCCTTTTTTTTGTGAGTGCAAGTTTGAATCTCTATTGTGTTTTTGTCCCCTTTAGCAACGTGCGGTTCCTGATGATAGCTCTGGCCTATGCAGTCCCCACAGGAGTGATTGCTGGCTGGGCGGGAGTCCTCGACATGGTCCTTACACCTGCCAAAGTCAGCCAGGTAAGCAGCAGACACACACACTCAACAGAATAACATATCATCTTGTTAATCTACCAGTTTTTAATAAGAAAGCACATTTGTAAACCAAGGTCATTAACAACACTGAATACAGAGACAAGGGGCAGACGCATTTTGCTCAACAAAAGGTTTATCGTGAGGACAAAACACCATGCCATCAGCAGGTACAATGCTCAGTCAGTACTGCTTGTTCGACTGCCTTTTGTAAAAATGTGCAGACACAGTCGGCAGTTCTTCTCCAGTTTTCATCGTGGTCACCCTTTAGGTGGATAAGTTGCAATTAATATGAATGGAGGCTCATCTCGTATTGACTCGCCAGTCCATTTGCCAGTTTTGTTTTTCCTATTTTGAAAACCTCCACCATGCCGGCAATTTGCAAAGCTTTTCACGTGTGTAGCTCACGCAGATGTTACGACAAATAGCTGGCAAGGTCTCTCCTCAGGCTCGTGGTTGCGTCTTGAAATACCTTTCAGAAACTCGTAATACCCCCAGAGTGAGGCCTGTTTTTGTCCAGGTGATGCTGATATTCGTGAATGCATTTTGAAGCAGATCTGAAATACTAGACATGTTAAGGGATAATTACCCCAAGGCTCCTGTTCTAACATGAGACGTGTATTTCCATGTAGAAGGCCTCCAGACAACTGAACCTTTCTTCAAGTGTATTGAATTGCTCTTATCCTCCTGTGAATACGCTTTAAAGTTCAAAAGCACCGTCCCTTGCCCTGAAAAAATAGATTCAGTCGTATTTCGAAGAACCTAAAAGTAAAATTGGAAAATGATTGTTCATCATGGCGCAATGATTTTCTCTCTTTTTCTGTTTTCCACTCAATGAACCTACTCAGAGCTTCTGTCCTTCGTTTGAGAAGAGCCCAATCAATTGCAATTCACCATTTGCATGCCTGCTCACCACCTTCAGCCTGAGACATACCAAAGAGAAGACAAGTTGAGTGAGGCTGTAGGTGCGGTGTAGGTTAGTGGAAAAGCTCCGTATAGTTTGCAGCTTCCAGGTCTCCATACAGCAGTATGTCGAAAGACAAAGGGAGAATCTTTTCAAGGTTATCATCAGACAGGTGCTGCTGGAGAGGAGATCACACAGAGGAGAGCGGAGGATGAGACGCTTCCCGTCACACCTTTATCTTTATACCTCAGCGACGAGGCGGCAGAGTGCATACAGACTTGTTCTTAGATTTCATTTGTTCTCAAAAGATGTTTTCTAGTCTCTTCTACATTTGTTTTATCCATGCTAGTTAAGAAGAAATAAAGTGTGTTTAATAAAAGTGCTTTGGAATGAGGTGAGCTTTTTTTTACCAGATATCCCTCGGGTGCAAACTTTGAGCTTACAAAATAAACGAAACAGGAGCATCTAAACATGGTGAGGCGGAGGAGTAATATGCAGCAGATTTCTGAAAATGTTCTTTGCGCTTTGGGCGTGGAGATGTTTGTTCTTAAAGTCAAGTTGACCTGAGGAAGAGCAAATACTGCATCTTCTTTTTGTTTAAGCTCCCTGTGAACCCACAGACGCGAATCGTAGCTTTAATCATCCGGTTTTCCTATGTGCTGTAAGCTTTGTTGATTCTGTCAGATCCAAAAACAGTGCAGAAAGATGTTACTGAGGGAATCAAATGAGCATTTCATACAAAGATGTGATGTACGTAGGTCTTTCTTTCCCTCCAACATTCATGCATTTTCATTTGAACACATTTTTTCAGCTTTGCTCTGTTTCTTTGCACTCTTATGGTCTTTCTCTCATCCCAGAAAATGTTGCTGAGTCCGACTGTTTCTCTGGTAATTTAAAGCAGGCAGTAAGAGCCTCAGGCCAAGGCTCAGTGCATTGATAGCAAGACAGCAATTCCATACATTGTATTAATTTCCTCATGCTTTCCAATAATTTGTGCATTTTGGTGGTTACAAGTGTTGTTGCAAACAGAACTGAAAATTGCTACATTGCCGTTCTGCGTGTGTCAGTCTGTTTATGATACAAAGTGTGCTTCTAGTTAGCGTCATCCATGCAGACCGGATCCTGCTCCGAATGGACAGGATGCAAGTATGCTCACAAGAGCACCACTGACACCCTGTTGCACTCCCTTTGTGTGCACTTACTACATCAAGAACTAATGCAGTGCATCCCACCTACAGGCCACCATCCAACCATCTTGTTTTTATTTCCACTGTGTTTGCTAGTTGCAGGTTTCTTTCCCCTCCCTTTCCAGTCCATCTCTTGTAGGTTTGGTGCTGCATGATCTCATACTGATTTCCAATAAAGTTTTCAGTCTTCTGAAGTGCATACATTTGACAACTATACTTCTTCCTTTGTTATTTAAATCCTCTGGCTGTTTCAGCACTTCACTTCTCACTTTATTTCTCCTCTCCTCTCTACCCTCTGTTGATCTTTGTCAGCATTTTTCTTTCCGCTGTTTCTTCAGGGTTCTTCTCCAAAAATATATGTCATCTGTTTTCTCACCTAGCCATGCAGGCGGATTGAGTGGTGACCATGGCTGCTATGGGGCAGTAGAAGCATTTGTCACCAAATAAGACTATAATTATAAGTCTTATTTGGTAAGAAATGTTGCTGCCTACTTTCTAAGGCGTGACTGGAAAAACAAGCTGTTACCCATTCTACAGCAGAGGGTCCTAAAACTATTGTAGTAGTTGAGTGACATTGTGATGGCAAAAGAAACACGATGAACAGGTGAAACTGTTCCAGCATTAAGCCAGCTTTCTGGTTACAGCTCTGTCTTAAGGTACATGGATTTACAACTAGTTCTAATGTTTGTGGCTTCATAAATGCAAGTCCTGTATGAACATAGATGGAATTTCAGCAACCAGTAAAATATATAGTGAACATCTGTCACCCATAGGATTCTGAGACTGTGAAACCTGGAGTTGAGTTTAACTCTCGCCTCTGACTTAAAAATGTCTGGAAAATGGATATTTAGGAAACAGGGTGGATTCTGGGTGAAGCTGTGGTGGGAACAGTGAGTGACAACTACCATTGATATGTGTGAAGCTTTAATGCTGTGCCCCAAACCAGCTTTTCAGCCATACCTCTTAAAGAAACTTGATAATGAGTGCAAGACTCCAGGGTAGGACACTAAGTGAAGAAAAGTAAGGAGGTAATAGGATACAGATTCAAGCACGGTTGGGGGACACCCGCTGGACGGCCACATCTTGTGCAAGAGCTGCAGCGCTCACCGCATCCAGGACCTCTCTGCCAAAATCTCCACGGACTGCTAACAGACCCCACCTCTCCCGGCACATGACACAGAGTTGACGGGAAATGCCCCCTGCTTTGTTCAGACTTTGGTTTAGTTTATACCAGGGAGCTGGCTGGTTGTCGACAGCCAAACCTAAGCTTCATCCTGGCTGTAGAATAGTGCACCAGCTTTTTCTACGTAAAATACAAGAAGGGGTTTAAAAGGTGCTACATATGCTTTGTGGATGTGAAGAACCATCCATGACCATGTCCCTCGGGGTGTCTTGAAGGGTCACTATGGGAATATGGGGCGCTGGGGCCATTGCTACAAGTCATATAACCTCCTGTGTGCATATTCTTGGCAGGAAGTCATTCAAATAATTTCAGTGGCTATTGTAGTCCACAAGGATTGTACCTTTTTTGTCGATTGTGTTTTTGGTTTTCATGTAAAAGACAGGAGAGGAGTAGAGAGAGTGTGGAATAATCACTTGAGATTTGCATCTTTGTTTTTTTTTCATCAAGCACATATTGGACAGCTTCTAGCTGAGTATAAAGTCTTTCAGATAAGAAAGCACCATGTCCTAGGCTATTGTACTGTGCCAGCTGGATTTCCCCCTTTAGGGAAACTACTAGGTCGGGAAGCTAGTTGCTGCCCCCGGGTGAAGGAGTTCACTTCCACCCAGTTAGAATGTTTCCCAGTGAGCATTTAGCAGCCATTGCAAGTACTGCCTCTTTTCACATTGACATCAGCCCTGAAGGCACAGGGGTTGCCGCTTGGGTTGCTTTGCCATCCTTGTTTCAATTTTGCAGCTGAGATTGTCCATTACTCACAAATGCAGTCAGTCCTTCTTTCCTGCAGTTACAATATTTTGACAGCATACTCTCCACTGTGTTTGTATAAAGTAGGAAGTAGGGGTTGGGATGTGAGAGCCAAGAGCCATTCAAACACAAAAGGATAGTCAAAGTATAAATGGCAAGACAGGCTAAGGCGTATAACTCTTAGTTTGGATACAGTTTGGAATCAGGATCTTGTAAAAGCTCTGCTCTCCTGGGGCTTGAATGCCTGCTGTGTGAGCTCTGCTGGGGGGAAATGTGCTAGACCTGCAGGCAGAAGCACTGAGCGCTGAGCTTAGCATCACCGTAATGAGTATGACTCAGGAAACAGGTGCTTTACTGTGCTCATCAGTCACATGTGATTGTTCCCTTAATGGAGAGTAGCCATTTAGAATTCACAGAAGAAGAAGACATATCCAAACCAAGGATAAGGGCTTTGATCATTGCCTTGAAATGGCTTATAACAAAAGATTGAGATAGAGAGAATTAGGAAAAATAAACATGGTAAGGTGTCGAGCACTGAGTCCTGGTTTTCCCTAACCGCAGTCATCCTCAGCTTACTGACACAATCGCAATATAGCAGACATGATTAAGCTTGATTAAACTTCACATCTGTCCTTTTTAGGGTTCCAATGCACTGAGAATACTGCAGTTAATTAACTCTCCACCCACACATGAAACATAGTAATTTGCGTCTCAGGATTGAGATGACGGGGAAAGCAATTTGTGTTTAGCTTCCTTAGTTTGTGCGCAAACTGATGTGACATTATACACTTTAGCAACTCTACATAGATAAAAAGCAGCAGTTATAGGCGCCATGGGGTTGTGGGTGTTAAAATGTTTGTGAATCAAATATTTTGATCCTCGTCATTTACTGGGGGGCATGCCGTTCACCTCACCAAGCTGCCTCGGGCCATGCAAACAAGGGTGCCTTTTAGAGCTTTTAGCGTCTTACAGAAGGCCGGCCCACACAGAAAACTCAGTGTAATTTAGATCAAATATAATGACATTTTGACATCCATCACTTTCTAAGCCATAATACATTTAACATTAAATAACTTTAATAGTCCACTTTTCTTCATTATAGACTTTCCTGACATGTTGTTGCAGACTGTGATTAAGCAAAAAGCATCAGACCCTACTTTAGATTCTGCCCCCTTACTCTCTCATATTCCATCTGGTTGGATTTGGTTGGCTGTGACTTTTTGCCTCAGGGAGATTGATGGGACCCAAACACCTTCATTGGCACTTGCAAATGTTCTCGCCTCGGTGCCACACACTGATTGGTTTTGTGTGTGTGTGTATGTTATCATATGCTCCACTTTACCTCATTGTGCTGTAGTCCCTTGGCCATAGCATCCATTCTCCTGACTTTAAGGCCAAGTGTATGTGTTGGCCTTCATCCGTGTAAATAACACAGGGCAATAGTTTCGCACATATACACACACTCAGCTGTTCTTATAGAAATCCTGGCAGGCAATTCACCAGACACAGACTGACAGGCCTTGGCAGACCTCAGACACGTATTGCCTGATCTCTGTCTAGCCCGGTCTTCACAGTCATGGACTGCATGTTGAACACTTATTAACCTTCTCTTCTCGTTTCCCTTTCTCTACCCCACAATCCCCTGTTCTTTTTCTAACACACAGGTGGACGCAGGTTGGATTGGTTTCTGGTCGACTGTCGGTGGGTGTGTGTTTGGAGTAGCAATGGCCAGGTAAGCTACTGTAAACCGTTTTTATTGTGTGACTGTCACGTGGTGTGATCATTAAATATGGTTTTAAAGTTCAAGGGAAGTACTAAGGTAATATTGTTCAGGAAATTATGAATGAATAAGAAACTAGAACATATCTGCTACATAAAGTGACTTTGTTTGGAGTTTTCTTACATTTTTCTACTTTTTTGAAAATACTGAATAGTTTTACATCTTTACAAATGTCAAAATGATGCTCCTCAACTGAACTGCTCACAACTTGCACACAAGTGAGTAGACATTGCTTCATTTAAAGGGGCCACAAGCCACTACAAAAAAGTTGGGGAAAAAGGAACCCCTGGTCTAGATGGAGATGAAGGTAAAGAAGATGAAGTGATATATATATATATATATATATATATATATATCTATCAGAATCAGAAATACTTTATTAATCCCTGAAGGGAAATTGCTTTTTGATACAGTTACAATGCTCGATAAAGTTATTGAAAAAAGAATAATAAACAGTAGAAAATAGAGGGTGTAGA
>JAVQJD010010576.1:0-32067 GCA_036023655.1 Nannoperca australis
GGGGGGTTTGATCCTGTCAATCAACAATATCAAATTGTAATTTCAAGCAGATAACGTTTTTCTGCAGATACAAATCTTTTTCTATATATATATATATATATATATATATATATATATATTTGTATATTACCTTGCAGATGCTGAAACTAGTAACAAGTTGATTTGATTTGAGAAGCAATTAAGATAATGAGTTGAGGTTTCCCCTCTTAACAATACGATGAGGCTTTGCGAGTTAGATCTTACATGTTTTATACGGAGAAAGGACCGTTTTTAGGGGCCTGGTGAAGAGATGGTGATGAGTTATTCATGAGATGTTTACTGTAGACTTTATTTTTTGCAGTAAACATCTCTTGAATAACTCATCAGACTACAATCTAAAGCCCTACGTGCAGCACAACCTCGAGACAACACATGATTAGGTCACTACCAAAAATCTCTTTACTGAGATGGGCTGACATCGTACTGAGTCAGACATACTACGGATTTACAGAAGAATTATTTTGTCAGGGTGGAGTAAATCATTTAAACAACTTTATAAGGAGATTCGTGAGTCAGTTGTTCCATACTGAGTTTACTGGAGCATTTTAAAGCAGGTTGTCAGTTTCATTTATAGTATCTTATCCTATTATAAATGCTTAATATGTTTATTTCCTTCCCTCTACACACTGCCTGCTTGAAGTTTGGCTGTCACACAGTATCGTTCTAAAACTTTGCCATCACTCGAGTGTCTATTATGCTAGTTTAGCTAACGTTAGTAGATTTCCATAAAGGCTTGCCATCAATATCCTGGCGCCAATATAACTTGATAAACTCTAGATATTTTAAAACGAGCGCAAACTTTCCTGCAGCACCGCCACAGCTTGTCGTTTTCCCACGCAGAAGGTAAAAGAAGCTCGGACACTTACACGCAACGAAGGAAGGAGCCATCGATGGACCGGACCACAGCTAGCCGCTGGTGGTGTTCGTAACAGGCGACCGTTGAACGCTATGGTCACCGCCAAACGTTGTCAATTCCATGGGTCAAGCTAAACCAAAGGAAGGACTTCGACAAATAACAACGTATTCCTATTAGTTCCCCCAAAACCGGATACGCCCCAATCTTAAAGTGGCACTCCCTCCAACACAGCACGTTTATACAGAGATACAGGAAGTGGAACAAGATGATCCACGTAGTGCTACTTCCGCCTTCGTCGGATCTTGATTAAAAGGCGGTTTTAGCAGTGAGAGAAAGTACATTTACTCACGTACTGTACTGAAGTACAGTTTTGAGTTACTTCTACTTTACTTGAGTATTTCCATTTTACTTTTACAGTTACTTTATACTTCTACTCATATAAATGATGATGTTTTATTATAGGTTAAGATAAGGTAATATCAGACATAGCTTATACAAAGATCTTTATCTTTATAGTCTTTGCTCATAATAGTACTACTTCATGTGGAGCTACAGCTAGTTCAAACTAGCTACCTATATACCAGATTTCTTTGAATGTTGAAAAGTGTGGCCATGTCATTTTAGCATTAAAATGACATTTATATATATATACTATTTCAATTTATGCATCTTCGCTGCTTCCAACTTTACAACTCAGTTTAAAGCAGATACAATTATATTTCAACTATTTATATTTTAGATATCTGCAAAGACATGTTGTCATCTGTGTTTTGAAACTAGTGCATAAAGTAGGTGACAATTTGTGCTTGAAAGTGCTTGTTTGTACTCACTATGATTGGAGTTTCAAGGTGTGTCTATATTCTGTGCGGTTGGACCATCTGACTGGAACAAGAATATGGGATTTATTGTATATGGCATTGCATTTTATTGAGTTCTGTCTAATGTTTACCTGCCTGGAGGCTACACTTATAGCTGAATCTGGTGCATAAAATCAGAATCAAAATCAGAACCAGATTTATAGGTTAACACATATAAGGAATTTGTTTTGGTGCGTGAGTGGCAACAAGAGCATAGCTATATACAGAAAGAATCAAATAAAACCACTAAATACAATATTTACAACAATAATGAAAAGAAGAGGGGGAAAAAGCATCTCCTGTTTGAAATTGTGTTTTTCTATACATGTCCTGACAAAAATGTCTGAGTAATCTACTAGCACCGTAAGATGAATGTATTGTAAAATAAAGTGTTTGGGATCATTCCCTAGAGATTAAGGTGCTAACTGCAAAATGCTTTGCACCTGTGTCATTCTCCCTAGTAGTTGTTAAAATTGTAATTTCAGAGATGTGTATCACTGAGTGAGATGATTCCTACAGTGTGCTGTTCCCATAGGACACAAGGATTCGGTGTGCTGGGATGGGATGGGAAATATCTAAGTAGGTTGGTCAACCGAGTGCATATTCATTGAAATATGTTGCATCAACTTAAGATGGTGGGGAACAAGATGGCATAAGACTGTTAAATTCAACTCAAAGTTCCCATTGGATCTAACATAATAGAACTGGTCTAGTAGTCATTCATCACATTGTATTCAGGTGTTTTGTATTGTTTGTATATTTTTAAAGAACTGCTGTTGGAACACCAAACACAACCAAAACTGGCTGTTGGTAGCAAATTTATGATATTGATAGTTGACAGTAATTTCCCTAAATATCGCATCTTTATCTGTCTGTGTAATAAGTTTGGGTGCAAAAATGTTACTGGCTGCAAAGATTCTAATATATTATTGGAATCCTTCAGTATTGTGCTGCGACTCCACATGAAGTCACAGCGAGCCACAGTCTAAAAGACTGTAGGATCGAGGCACTGGTGCAGATATTCACATTCACAAACTGAACTTCGTTATCACTGACAGATACAGAAGTGCTTTCCTAAACCGGACAAAGTTGACCTATTATTGAGCGAATAACCTTTTACTGCCTGTATGTTTTACAGCTCTCACAGACCACAAAAGGTATACACCTACTTTTCATATTGGGACTTTTTGCACTGAGAGACGCCAGCACTGAATTTAGACATTTGTCTTTTTGTTTTTTTGCTTTCTTTCACTTTGTGAAGCATTTTATGACTATGTCTCTGTCATGATTGATCACATTTGGTTTTATACCTTTTAAACAGAAAAAATGTGGAAATGATGTGGAAGTTGGAGTAAAGAAGAGCTCCAGCCCACAGCAAAGGCAAGACGATGCCTCAAAGCTATTCTTAAGTTGTCCTTTTTTTATTCTTAAATGTATCTTGTATGGTGTTTTATTAAGTTTGATGGGCAACACAGATACACTCTCACATTGTTTTGTAAAAAATACTTGACCTAAATGTTTTACTTATTAATGTGTGGAAGATCGCCACAAGAATAATGTAATTCAGTACAATTTTGAAAGTTACGGTCATTTTGACTCCAGTACACAGTTGAAGAATCATCTGTATTTTCTCTTTATTACCAGTGTTAATGTTAATGTTAATGCCACAATGCTAAATGGTGAACAGAGTTCTTCTTCACCAGGGCGCCTTCTGGTCTGATCGCTGGCGTGCTTGACCTCCAAAAGTTGATTCTGTTAAGACTTTTTTCACTTTTTAAAAACTTTTCCGGCACCCCCTGCTGCCCGCAGCAGTGAATGCAGCACCGGCGCAGTGCCTCGTTCCTAATCCAGCATCCAGCATCGCATGCTGCCTTATTACAGTAGTTCAAAATACATGTGCCACATATTTAAATACACCGTTGCTATGTGTTCGTTTTCCTTCTCAGCAGCAAAACAAGTCTTGGGGTCGGAGAGATGGACAGTAAGCAGACGAACCAGTATGACCTGGTCATGCAATTTCTTAGCAAGAAGGAACAGTTCAAGCCTACCTTCATCAGACCTAATACAACTGAATGTGTACTGAAATAAGGGGTTTTAAATAAATAAAACTTCCAATTAAATGGGCCACCTAAATGTTGGTTGGTTTAATTTAAAGGGGATGTTGAAAAGCTCTGTCAGCAAAAGAGAAAAGGTGTTTATTAACCCAAAGAAAGGAATCAAAAAAGACAGAAATTAACTCTCATAAACAACTTAAGCGAAGGAAAACTCTGTAGCCTCACAGCAAGCGGCCACCTACTCCCTCACTAATATAGAGTGACTGGCCTTTTATGAAAACTGGAACCTTCTATCTGCTTAGGTAACCACAGGATGAGCTGGACTAACAAAGCTTCCAAAGTGTACAGAATAACATGCAAAACATTGATTCAAGATTTCCCAGTTACTGCCAACACTTAAAACTTAACTTTGGGCACGCACACACACACACACACACACATCCTGTGTGAAACAACTTAAACAAAGTATATGCTAATAATCAAGCTTGGGAACTACTAATTTAAATGAAAAGTAATCTAATTGCAGTTTCACTTGTGATTGCACTCCTAATTATATTCAGTCCTGCATGTTAGTGTTTTCCCTCCTGTGGCATCAATCTTACCCAATGCTACCCTCTGTTGGACACTGCTTACACTTAAATCTGCTCATCCACGTTCCTCATCTCATGTTCCTTGCAGCATGCAGGTTTTGGTATGTGCAAAGGATAGTGTGAAAATACATTTAGTGCCATGTTCATTAAAGAGTTTTACTTTCATTTTACCTTCATGCATGTCATCGTTTAGTTAAAGCATCCAAGGTGTTGAATACATTTAAACATGAATAGTGTTTATGCACAAACATGACATACAATTAATGTGGTATGTATGTAAAATTGTCTCTCAGTTCAAATGTGTGCATGAACCGAAATGTCCTGCCTAACATTAAAAATTAAGTGTTTTAAGTGGTACCATGACAGTGCAGTAAACTGTCTGCAACAAGATGTGGACAGGAGAATCTGCCAGTAGCTGGTGCCAAACACTCACACCAGACTATTGGCCAGATGGCTGTGCACAGCTCAGCCAATCAAATGCTGTCCATCCAAATTAATAAACAACCAGTCAGATAGAAAAACATGTTTAAAGCAGCTCCAATGTAAATCAGATTGAAACATCATCAGAAAATGCATTTTCAAAGCAAACAGATAGGACATGTAAGTGGAATGAAGGGTCTGTTGTTGTTTGTGTTCAAATCCTCCTTCTCTGAAGAGCCATAAAAACATTCACTGAAGAAGGTTTAACATATTAACACCGGGCTATTGCCAAGACCTACTGGTAAGCAACACAAGGTTCTGCAGCTCTACGCAGCTGCACAAAAACCTAGTGACTGAGTCTCGGTGCGCCAACGCACAGCAAACAAGCCGAGTGCAAACCACCAACCAATGGAAGAGAGCACAAGTAAACAACTGACTTTTTAAGAAAGTGGGACATTTTACACAGAAGAGTGTCAAGAATATTTGGAATGTGGGGGCCCCTGGTCATTGCGAAGGACCGGGTATTGATATAATGTAGACTATATAGTTTAAATTAAAGTACATTTTCAGTTTCTATCTATGGCACGTCAAAGTTTACTGCCACCTAGTGAACATGTGCAATACATGTACTTTACACATGGTTCATTGTATTGTAGTTATGACTGAATAATTATGAAGAATGTATACTTTTTTGTTGTTGTTCGTGTGCATTCTGGCTAAATGCATGTGCATCCATTAAAAACTGGAGTGTTCTGTTATTTACTCACTAGCATGTGCCCTATATCTACACTGTTTACAGCCACTCTGCGAACCACCCCGTCGGCCGCGTGCCTGCAGAGAGAGCAAGCCGAGCGAGCGACGTCACCATGTTGGGATCACGTTGAAATGTGCATGCTGAGCCTTGCCGCAGCCGTAAATGCGAGGCCAACGCGCAGCAGAAATAGCCCTTTGCGGTTTAGTGCATGGGTAAAGAGATGAGTCAACAAGATAGATTTCATGGCAATATTTATCTAGTTATTCCAAAATGAATGTAGACTATGGCTATTTTTAAATAGATGCAGCTTGGCATTTACGATTTTGCTTTGTCAAATGTAATATTAAATGGAAATAAAACAAAATAAAAGCTCTCATTATAATAAATGATCTGACATTAAACAAAACAACAACTCAAAATTCTCTTACGAGCTTTTTCTGGAGCTTTCAACTGCATTTCATAGTCTTTGGTCAGGTTGGTCAGTGTCCTGTCCAGTTGGTCAAAGTTAGAGACAGAAAATCGAAATAAAAAAAACAAACGAAAATAGTTCAAATCTCAACTAAAGGTCCACTTAGTAGACATTTACAGAGCTTTCTACCTTATTTCACATTCATCATCAGCAAATGGAATCTGCTTGCTCAAAATGGGCTATTAAGTGGACCTTGAGTTAAGATGTTCATCATCAGTATTGTTATCAGCAGCAGTAACAGCTACACAAACTAATAATAAAAAAAACTACAAGTAAATATTTAAAATGATTCATCAGGGTTTCATTTTGAGGAAAATTGCCTCAATTTATGACAAAATAACACCACGGAAACTGTAAAAACTACTCGTTGAACAAACTGCTACGGGGAACTACAATGACACAAAATGACATTGCGATGCTATTACACGTATTACGGCCAGCTCAAGTAGGCCACATCAAGTGTTGGCTTGGGCGACGCCCACTAATGTTCTAGTATGTTTAGAAACGAACTCAGGACCAGTCACACTACAACGTGACTATCGAGCCCCGTGCCGCTAGCCCCGCCCGTCTCGGCCAATCAAAAAGCGCCGGGGCGTGTTTGGGCGGAGCCATCGCCTAATGCTGTCCAATCACAGTGGCCAGTTCAAATTTTCTTGCCAGACCTGCACAGGCACGTGTATCCCTGCGTGTAAACTACTGTTGGAGGGGCGAGCAAAAAATGTCAAGAGAACAAACACGGACCTCTAAGCGAAGACAGTCGATGCTACCGGGATCTGTGCTGTTTCTTTTCGACTTTTGAGTACCTCATCGTGGACTATCAGCGCTTTTTTGTTGTCGTGAAGCATTTCTAACGTTAAGGTAAGCTGCTCGGGTCTGGGTTGTAGTCGTGTCTGTAACCGTTGTTTTGTGGCCAGCTTGTTACTTCGGACTGTCGTTGTACCAGCGTATCGTTAACGTTTCAAAGTGCAGATACGCCTTTATTTCGTTTTTTTATAATTATATTATAGCCACAGTATATAGCTTGATATTAGCGTTATATATTTTGCTTAATATCATTCGGACACCCCATTATTTACAGGCGAAATGTATTCTCTCTTAACCCTTTAGGGGTCGCTTCATGCAAACGTACACCACAGTACAATAGGAAAACATTTATTAGTTCTTTGAGGTTGGAGAAGTCAACACCATTAACGTAAAATAATTCATCTAAATTTCGAGACCTGTTTTTCTTGAACCAAGTGAACCTGTGAGTTTTGGTTTCTGTGGGGTGGACGTGCATGTGGACGTTGCACAATGTTGTATCAGGGCTGTAACAATCCCCCTACTGTGACAGATCTATGCTGCTTTCTCACGATTAAGTGAAATTAAGTTTTTGTTTTCCTGCCATCAAACAGTGCAAACGTGACATTATTACACTATTAGTATTAGTTTGGTAAGCACCATTTGATCCACGATCACCCCACTCCTCTTGTTTTAACAGTTTGATGAGATTGTTTGTTCACAGCTTTGACTGAGCTCTCGAAGCAACAGCTTGTGGTTTTGTTTTTTTTATGTTGTAATTACACCAGCTGGACCTGTACATCTAACTGATAGGAACTTATAGATTTGATTAATTTGACCTCTATCCAATCAAACGATTGTCCCCACCCACCCTTGCCTGTGCATCGTGCTGCTGCATATTCTGCAATAGCTGCACATCACCTACACAGGCTGCATCCCAGCATTCCTCTGGCCCCCCCACCAATGACTGGGTCTCACAATACAAAAAAAAAAATGAATGCATGTACTTTCACACCAGTATAAGTATGCATCTACCACCATCCTCTCTGTGATGTTTAATCATTCAGTGGCATTTGTCAGAATGCACATGGAGCATCCACTGCACATGCTCTCTGTGGTGTGCAACATTTTCTGCTGCACATTAAGTTGTTCCTCATACAGTACGCCCCACCACGCCGCCAATAGCAGACCACGAGAGATGCCCAGAAATCTGCGTAGATTCCAACTTCGCAGGTTCTTGCAGATTCTCCCTCGCCCTGCTGGGCGTGCAGAGCAGCTGCACATAAACCTCCAACAAGGAATGTGCTGGACAAGGTTGTAAACAGAGGATTAAAAGAGAGAGGCTTAAATTATGAAGCCTTCCTCTCCCCCTAGTGTGTGTGTGTGACTCGTTAATAAGTCCCAGGGAGAGTTGTGGCTGGGCACCATGAAGACGACTCTTCCAGCTTATACACGAGCAAATCATGCATAAAAACTTGACTCTGTTGATTAGCGCTGATTTGGCACAGAAGAGGTGAGGTGGCAGGCAGTGGCAGAGGTGGCGTTATCCGCATTTAATCTGTGTGATCACATGTAAGCTAGTCTATAGAGCCACCTATGGATTCACAGTGACCCTTTCCAACTAGCCATTTCACCAAGTGATTCACCAGCAGCAGTACCTAGTTTGGCCTCTAATGGGTGAAGCAGAAGAGCCATCAACTCAATGTCACACAATGAGTGTTGTTTGTGCCTTCACCTAGCCTCTTAAGGTCACACAGCATCGCCCGCAGAATCTCTTTCCCACTAAAAACTGAACCGAATTGCTTTAAAATGGTGAAAAACAAAAACGATGGAGAGTGTGTTAGCTGTGTGTGTGTGTGTGTCTGTCGTTGATGTTCTGAGACAAACACAGGCTTCCAAGAAATGACTCACCAGTGGCTCTAAAACATGCCTGAGGTGGATGTTTCCTTATTGTCTTATTACTGTGGCTTAATATGCTAATGAGATATTTAGTTTCATTTGATCAATGTGATTCTTTACTGAGTTTTTCTGGCAGGCAATTATATTTGATGGAAGGGCCAAGATTCTTTTAAAAAAAAAGTTTTACTGGTTAGAATAATGACTGGTTAAAGTTTTTGACTCATTGAGTGTCTATACACCAGAAGAACTATCTTGACAAGCATTGCATATACCATCATGACAAGTTATAACTGAATCTTTTTTTGTGTGGATACTTTCGGCCAAAACAACGAACTTTTCCTCACTAAACGAGCCTTCAGCCATCTGTGGATGACAGAATAAGCTACTTAACATGGTAGACCAGCTAAATACAGCGATACAGAGAAAATGGGCAAAAATTGTGAATGAAATGCCAACATGAAAATAAGTATCAATAACTGGACAGGAGACTGGTTGTCAGAAATCTCAGTGTGAATGGATGTTTTTGTGTTTGAGATGTTTTGTCAAGGAAATACAACAGCAAATAAAATCCCATCTAAATAGGCTACATTTCAAAGTATAGCTGTGTAGAGGTTTACAATGTAATAACTTCATATACTATGTAATCCCTACTACTTTAAGGAAGTATTTGGTCACTGTGTGCCGAGGTAGAGGCCCGCTTTTTACCTTCCACTTCAACTCATGCAACGCGCATGTGCCTTTGTATCATAATTGTACATAATGTACAGTGCCAAGTCTGGCCGTGAGCCAGGCCCCGCCGCAGGCAGCCGGAGCACGGCGAGCTCGCTCATTGGTCCGGAGAGCCGACCAATCAGCAGCCGGCGAGCCTCGCGGAAAGCACCGCCGCGTACACGTGCCGTTTGTACACAGGGAAGCGAGGCGGCGCGGAGCTGCCGGGCGAGCGGCAGTCTAAAACCGGACAATGACGCGCCGAGCAGTGCGCATTTGTGGTACGCATACTCAGACCGGTGAAAGATAGTGTCACGGTACTACTATTCTTCTTTTTGCTTAACGGGATACAGTAATATAAAACGCGTCGCGAGGCGGGGTGTTGTGACGGAGACGCGGAGAAGTTCACATGTTCACGCACGGAGCCCCGCCACACCTTCCTGCAGCCTCCGCCTGTACACTGCAGTAGGGAAGTGTTTTCATGTCTTCAGTCCGGTTTGTACAAGCAGTGTTTCTTGTGTGTGTGTGTGTGTGTGTGTGTGTGTGTGTGTGTGTCGGTAGAGCCTGTAGTTTTGAACCAGTGAACACATACTGTAGACTAGCACACTGCCCTCTGTAGTATATCTTCTGTATTTATTTATTTATTGATATGGAAAGCAGCAGAGCAGAGACTTGCGTGCAATTCACATTCAAGTCAGAGCTTCTCTACTAATAATAATTAAAAGGAAAACGTATTTTGCGTTACAGCTTGGGTGCATTGATAAGGAATAGGCCTGTGTTTGTGTTCCATGCTGCATATAAATATTACACCATGCAAGCAAAGGCTGTCACGTTCAGTTACATTCACTGCATTATGGATTATTTTCAGTATTGATTCATCTGTTTAATTATTTTCTAGATATGTCAACATAGTGAAAAAATGTCCATCACTGTTTCCCAGAAGCCAAGGTGACGTCCTCAAGTGGCTTGTTTTCCACTATTCAATTTACCATCACAGAAGAAAACTTTGAGGGTTGCAACCAGTGATCTGTGTGCGTCTTTTGCGTAAAACGACTTATTTATCCGTTGATCGGCTAATCAACGAATTGACTAATTTGTCGGTTCAGCCCTAACTGCATCCCCCGGCGTCAACCTCTGCACGTCAGCAACCAAATATAGCTAACGGGACAGGATTATTCATAAACGAGCGCAGACTTTGGATTGTGAAAAGGTTGATTGGCTCTCACAATCTTAATACAAAGCATTTTCAGGAGCCATTTTAGATTCCTACTTTTAATGGGCATGATTGTCAGACAGTACATGGTTCTTAATTTTAAACATGGTGGTAGTTGCCACCTGTTGAGTGGCCACCAGCCACTTTGAACCTGACTGCGAGGTGTTAGGTGTTGCACAAACTAAAGTAACATTAGCCTCCCATCCAACACAGCTTTCCCACACTCTGCCCTAAAATATGAAGCGATGTCACGGTTTTAATACATGAATAACGAGCAGACTAGGGTTGCAATTAATTATTTTAATTACTGATAAAAACTGGCAATTAATTGTTTAATCTCTAAAATGTAAGGAAATAGTGGATCTGGTGGACCAGGCGTTCTAGTGGCCTGAACACAGTTCCCCACCAACACCTCCGCC
This sequence comes from Nannoperca australis, assembly GCA_036023655.1. Lineage (NCBI taxonomy): Eukaryota > Metazoa > Chordata > Actinopteri > Centrarchiformes > Percichthyidae > Nannoperca > Nannoperca australis. The sequence goes on from JAVQJD010010576.1 coordinate 11,059, forward strand.
CACAGCCGCGTGTCTTTGCCATCACCCGTGGAAGTATGCATGGGTGGCAGCCTGCCTCAACGCCCACTCACGCCCTCCTTGCATATTTCCAAATCATAATTCCACCGCCCAGTTTAGTCATAGCACACGCCGTTGGTCATGTGCAAGTGTGCCTCATCCATCTAACCCAACATAATGCTGATTAGCATTTCATGGCAGGCAAGGAGGCAGCTTAGTTGCATTGAGGCAGCGTCCCGTTTTGTTGAACTCGTACCTGCGGCTGTTCGCCACTTTCTGCTCTGCGGCGTTGCGTCTTTATCCTGTTGGGCAGTCTCCAGCTGCCTGACCACACCTCAGCCACACTGGGCTGTTGGCGTCAGGACAAGAAGCCGAGCCGAGCCGCCGGTGCGGGATATGTACTTAAACCTGTCCCGAATAAAATCTGCACCAAAAGCATCACTGCACACCGGGAGAAGGGGGTTATGGGGCAGCTAGGTGCATATAATTGAAAGGACTGACGACTGAGGACTGGCCCACGTTGTCTTCTGGTTGCGTCTGCAGGGCTTAAAAGATTATGTGGCGTCTCCCTTGCCCGAGGAATTAATAGAACAAGACTTTTACTTGCGTAGGTGGTGGCCATATATAAACCGAGGCGCCATTCACACGTAAACCTTAATTTATAACCACCCTCTGATGGCGAGCGTTGTTCTGTCCTCCTGGTGTTTGGTTTGTTTTGACCGCCCTCTGGGCAAAAGAGGACTTAACTATGACGGCTAACAAAAGTCCCATGTAATTAGGCCACGTTCACCTGTTCTATATTCAGATGCATTCATACGCACTTGCTCCATGCAAATAGGTGAAGGAGATTATCGTCAGCCTGTTCTCAAGATGAGGCGATTGTTTTTTTTGTTTTTTTCTGTGTAATCTGGATAAATGGCTAACAGCTGGGCAAATCAGCAAGCACACAGCCCTCTGACACACTTTCACTCTGCAACCGCGAAGCAGTGAAAACATTTCACGGCCGCGTTTGAATCTTCCCCCAAAGGCCAACGCAATAAACTCCCGATTAGTGTTCCCTTTGTGTCTTATCATAGCTGTAGTCCTTGGGAGTCACTAGCAACACCACAACAAAACTGGTTGTAAGCTTGCAGCTAATATTAAACCTTCTCTTTCTTTTTTTTCTTCTTTCTTTCTGTCATCTTTTAGGTGGCCTTCAGCACCTAGAGCAACACATCTCCGAAGAGGCGAGAAGACCACATACAGAGTGAAGAGATTTTTCTCACTCTCCCTCGCAATCTCTCATCCCATCTGTTGGGAGCACGGATGCCAAGTCTGTTTCATAAGCAGAAATTCATCTCTCGTGTGCACTTTGAGTGACACTCTTTCTCACCAATAACCGGTGTCTTTTCTGAAAAGGCAGCCATTGGTCTCTGGTCTTTTTTTCAGAGTAAACAATGAGTTTCTCACCATAGTTCTTTCAAACAACCAACAACAACCATGATTCACATGTGTATACATAGTAGTCCCACTTAAATTTAAGTAGTTCCTATTCGCGCCTTGGCTGACATCTAAAAACAAGCTGTTCCAGCCTCATCCTACTCTAGTATGAGTTATGACAACTCTAAATCAATGCCCAGCAGCAGCACTCGGGGGCGAGTGGCAAGGGCCGAAGAGAAAGACAATGACCTGGAAGCGGAGTCAGAGGGGTTAAACTCCCCCAAAGCTGGAAACGGTCAGCCCAGCGCCAATGTCGGCGCTCAGGAGCAGGGGCGCGGAGCCGGAGGCGGCTCGTCCCCCGGCGGAGGCTCCAGATCCGGGTCTTCGTCCGGAGACCGAAGGGTGCCCAACTCCGACGATATGGATGGACTCTCCAGCGGGAACGACTCAGCGGAGAGGGAGAGCGAGAGCGGGAGCGGCATGGAGAGGGAGAACGGCTCGCGCGGCCGCCAGTCCACGCGCAGCTCCCACAGCTCGTCAAACGGCAAGGACTCCGGCATGATGCTGGAGACCACCGAGAGCAACAAGAGGTAAGAGAAGACAGAAACCCACACTTCTTTTTGTATGTACTGAATGAATTGCTTGTTATGTTTTGTCTTTTATTTTCTTTTTCATTTATTGTCTTCATACACTGTAATCTTAAACCGTCCCTCTTTCTCCCAGCTCCAACTCCCAAAGCCTCTCACCTCCCAGCGGCTCCCTGGCCTACAGCCTGCTGTCGACCAGCTCGGAGCACGATCCCCCCTCCACCTCTGGCTGCAGCAGCGACCAGTCGGCGAAGTTCCAGACCCAAAAAGAGCTGATGAAGGCCATCAAGGAGCTGAAGCTCCGCCTACCGTCTGAGCGCAAGGGCAAAGGTCACTCCAGCACTCTAAATGCGCTCAAATACGCACTTCAGTGTGTCAAACAAGTCCGAGGTGAGGGGGCGTTTTTTTTTTTTATCTGACCATTTACTCTCTAATGGTTGGTTCTTTCTGCATTTGTCATGTTAACTGCAATGTGTAATTCCATTCATACCCTGACTGGTTTTTTTAACGTTCCCAGCCAACAAGGAGTACTACCACCAGTGGAGCGTAGAGGAGTGTCACGGCTGCAGTCTGGACTTGTCTACCTTCACAATCGAGGAGCTTGACAACATCACCTCAGAATACACCATCAAAAACACTGTACGTTTGCACAGTTACTCTCCTACTCCTGCTTCATAAAACTTGCTGTTTCTTCTGTGTTTATCTCGTTGACGGATTGTTGCCGACGTCGCGCTGAACTTGTCTACCTTCCTCTTCATTTCAGGACACGTTCTCCATGGCCGTGTCGTTCTTGTCAGGAAAGGTCGTGTACGTGTCTCCCCAGGGCTCATCCCTGCTGCGCTGTAAGCCAGAGTGTCTCCAGGGGACTGTGTTTTCTGAGCTGTTGGCCCCGCAGGACGTCAGCACTTTCTACAGCGGCACGGCACCCTGCCGCCTACCAACCTGGGCCTCCTGCATCGGCTCAGGTGAGCTGAGCCAAAGTGAAATTTAGAATGGGTTAAAAATATGATTGGTTAATGACAATCCATTGATTTTTCTAGGAAATTGGGTTTTCTTTGTTGCCATTTCTAGCACTGACTGACTCTTTGTCCAACTCATTTCCCCCGCAGCCTCCCCTGCAGTCGATTGCACCCAGGAGAAGTCCATGTTCTGTCGGATCAGCGCCGACCGGACGCAGGGCTGCGAGATGCGCTACTACCCCTTTCGCCTCACACCCTACCAGCTCACCATCAGAGACTCGGACAGTGCTGAGCCGCAGCCGTGCTGCCTGCTCATTGCAGAGAGGGTCCACTCCGGATACGAGGGTATTTATCATTTTTATCATTTAACTGCATCTTTGAGCATACACATATACATAGACACATGTATGCATTTGTGAGAAGTTGAGCAAAGAAACACATGACATGAAGTCTTCAGGGCCAAAACATGCATGGTTTTTATTTTTATTACACATACAATAACAGGCGCTTCAGACATAATTAAGCTTTTGTTTAGTTTGGTTAAGTTTGTTTGACATTATGAGAAAGGCAGTTATCACACAACTCTAATATAATATTAGAGTTGTATATATACAAAATATTATATGATTGAATGCCTGTCGGAAGTGCAGACAAGCCTTTTGTACAGAATGTATATTTCTTAGTCTGGTCGTCGTCCAAACAAGCTTTTAATGTGTTGCATCTGTGCCCCTCAGCCCCTCGTATCCCTGCGGACAAGAGGATCTTCACCACCAGCCACACCCCCAGCTGCCTCTTCCAGGAAGTTGACGAGAGGTCAGTCACCCAGCCCCCTTGATACCATGGTTACGGCCGCGTTGCCTTCTGGCCACAGTGTTTTTGAAAGGATGCAGATCTGCTTGCTGCTCGACAACAGTACAAACGATGCGATTGTTGTCTAAACAGCGTGTGAATGTATTGTGTTTGCAGGGCGGTGCCGTTGTTGGGCTACTTGCCTCAGGACCTGGTGGGGACCCCCACCCTGCTCTATATCCACCCTGAGGACAGGCCCATGATGGTGGCTATACATGAGAAGAGTGAGTCTATTTAGCATCAACTTACTGTAACTGTACAAATACATCACATTCTGGAAAATTGGCTTTTTGGCAAATCATTTAGTTTCTATTGAAATCTATTAAAACTATTGAAATTAAAGTATTTTGAAGTAAAGAATCTTCCATATAAAATAATATAAAACAAAATCTTAACTTTCTCCTGTGTGTCTGCACTTTTGTCTCCCTTCAGTCTTTCAGTTTGCTGGGCAGCCGTTTGAATATTCCCCCCTGAGGATGTGCGCCCGCAGCGGGGAGTATCTGACCATCGACACCAGCTGGTCTTCCTTCGTCAACCCCTGGAGCCGCAAGGTGGCGTTCATCGTGGGGCGCCACAAAGTCAGAACGTAAGATTTGTAAAACGTTCATCCTTAGCTCTAAGCCTGATCACATGTGCAGTTTCAGTTTGCATAGCAGTCCTCTAATCTAACATCCCCCCCCCCCTCGTCCCCAGGAGCCCTCTGAACGAAGACGTGTTCACGACGCCGCAGGGCTACGAGAGCCGGGTCACCACGCCCGACGTCGTCCAGCTGAGCGAGCAGATCCACCGGGTCCTGGTGCAGCCGGTGCACAGCGGCAGCTCTCAGGGCTACAGCTCGCTGGGGTCCAGCGGCTCGCGAGGCTCTCGCCGGTCACACCAGCAGCACCTCAGCGCCGCGTCGTCCAGCGACAGCAACGGCCCCGCCATGGACGTGGTCGCCGTCGCCGCGGCGGCTGTGCACAAGCCGGTGAGTCTGAGCAAGCAGTGGTTTTTAGGTCCCACGTGAGAAAAGATTTGTAGATACAAACACAGTATATTAAAAGAATTTACATTAAACATAGTTTTTTTCCCTTTGTTTTCTAGATGACGTTCCAGCAGATCTGCAAAGATGTTCACATGGTCAAGACTAACGGACAGCAGATGTTTATCGAGTCCCGTAACCGGCCACTGCCCAGAAAAAACACCAGCACAGGTAAGATAAAAAGTTACATAGTACAGTGCAGTTATAAAGGCATGTACGTCAAACAACAAGGGGTGATCAAAGTCATCTCTGGTAAAAAGTCTCTCCTCTAAAAAGTTTCCATTTCCTGTTCCTCTCTGCTCTTCATCCAGGCCCAACCAGCATCAGAGCCATCGCTAGTGACCCAATCAGAGGTTTAATAGCAGACCTGACATCCCCCCCAAAAGCTCTGGCCCCAGCACCGCTCGCACAGATGGAGCCGCCCACCAGCTACTCCTACCAGCAGATCAACTGCCTGGACAGCATCATCAGGTGTGTGCGCGCGAGCCGGAAGCCGCTCTGTCTCACCACTGCTGTGGTTATTGCTTCACTCGTCGGTTGTTGCTCCATTCATTACTCATGCGACGATACTCTGACTGCGCAGGTACTTGGACAGCTGCAACATTCCCAACACGGTCAAAAGGAAGTGTGGCTCCTCCTCCTGCACCTCGACGTCTGATGACGACAAACAGCAGGAGGCCAGTGGCAACGGCAAAGGTACTTTTTGATAATGACTTAGAACCGGTTTGGTTTCGTTACGTAGGTGAATATTTAGCTAATGAGGCAGATCTTTATCTGACTTTTGCCGTACACACATCTGATCCACTGCATTATCCCAATTATTTTTGCCAATGTGTATTTACCAACAAAAATACTGATAGAATCTTATTCTTGTTGTTGAATATGGATTTTATTTAATTTAAATGCAGCATCCTTGATTTGTCTCGAGAGCCTTACAGATTTCCTTGATTACCTATAAGCATGTTTGTTTGTGTGTCAGTTTCTTTTGTGCTTGTCTAGCTGGTACATCGTCATTACTGCAACTGAATTTGTTGAACTTGTTGTCTCTGCAGGTGGTTCAGTTAGCCTTGTAGGTGAACCACCTTCTCTGCCACAACTGACCATGGCCGCAAAGGCAGAGAGTGTAGCCTCAGTCACGTCCCAGTGTAGCTTCAGCAGCACCATCGTGCATGTGGGAGACAAGAAGCCTCCTGAGTCAGGTGGGAATCCTCAACACTCACACTCTCTGAACCCTCTAGTGTGTGTCTCTCAGCAGGTTGTTTCCTTGAAATGACAAAGATTTACTTTGAGGTCCTAGCATGTCTTAAACTGAATAAAAAAAAAAAAAGGCCTTCACAAAAATTAAGGCTGGACTTTGAGTTTAGTCTCAAAATCTTTTTCTTTTGGAGCCCTGCTTTTTATGTTGACCAGTAACACTCTGATACTGTTTTCATATTTTTGCTTTATTATGGAAAGAAAATTGACCAAAAACTGTTACATTAAAAGTCGCAGGAACTATCTTGCAGAAAACCTGTAGCCGCATGATAAAACTGCCGATTGCAGGTAATTTGGTTTATGCCTTTTTGTTTCTCATCTTGGTTTATCCTGGAAATTTTCTCTTTTAAGTTCCTCTGTCATCTCTTTTGCTGTTGCTTTTCGCTTTTACCCAAAGATGTGTTCTACAGTTTCCACTTTTTCTTATTTTTTTAAAAGTGACTGTGCAACTTTTTCTGGATAATGTTAAATGTGAAAATGTAGAAACAGTAGCTTAAGTACAGTCTTAGATTCAGCAAACTAACACATTGTCTGTCTATTGCTGTCTTTATCTATCTAAAGCTAGCTAACATTAGTTAACATAAGTCAGGCTGTAGCAACTTAATTCACAGATGTGTTGTATTGAGCATGCTTATGAATTTAACTTTTCATTTCTCAGAACAAGAATGTGTCATTTCTTCTTTCTAAAGTCACACATCCTCCCCTTAAAGCTCTAACACCCCTCTGTGTTTCTTCTCCATCACAGACATCATCATGGAGGATGCTCCTACAACTCCCACGCTCGCTCCTCCTACAATTGCGCCACCTCGTCCCGCCAGCAAGGCCGTTGCTCACCTCGCTCTCCCGCCACCTCCTCCGCCGCCAGTCGCTCAGGCCGCTCAGCCGGAGAGGGACAGCCGGAGGAGTGGAGGTGCAGGAGGTCGGATGGGTCTGACGAAGGAGGTGCTGTCCGCCCACACCCAGCAGGAGGAGCAGGCGTTCCTTGACCGCTTCAAGGACCTCAGCAAGCTGCGTGTTTTTGAGCAGACGGCGTCTTCGAATCTGCGCAGCCACAACCCAGCTGCCAATCCTCTGTCGCGAGGTAGGGGCACGCTACTCCCTCCAGTCTCTCTCTCACACACACACACACACACACACCTTTACACATTAATTGTTAAAATGTTGCTAAGTGCCTCCTACTCTCTCCTAGGAGTGCGTTGCTCCCGGGATTACCCAGCCGCTGGGAGCAGCTCCGGCCACAGACGTGGTCGTGGCGGTAAGAGAGTCAAGCACCAAGAGTCATCCGACCAGCACAGCTCTCTGGGCCTGAGCGGGAGCCGGTGTGACCCCAGAACCAACGCGGTTCCCATGCCCCTCAGCATGCCTCTCGGAGCCCCAACAAACTCCTCCTCCTGGCCGTCTGTAGGCTCCCAGGCCAGCATTCCCTCCGCCCCTTTTGCTCCTGGCATGCTTCCGATCTACCCTGTTTACCCGCCGCTCGCACAGCCCTTCCCCCAGTCCATCGCACAGCCCTTCCCCCAGTCCATCGCACAGCCGTACCCACAGCCCATCGCAGATCCATCACGTTTCCCCCCTACCCAGATGGTACCTCCCATGATGGCCCTTGTTCTGCCCAACTACATGTTCCCCCAGATGGGAACACCCATCTCCCAGCCAGGCGCTGCCCCCGGACACTTCTACAATCCTAACTTTACGTACCCCGTCGCCGCTTCCGCCGCTCTCCCCGCGGTCGTTTCCAACCCCGTACCCATGCCGGGCACCGGCGCCCTGTCTCGCAGCAGCACCCCCCACTCCTACAGTCAGATGCCTGCTGACCGCGAGGGTGCAGAGTCCCCGCTCTTCCAGTCCCGGTGCTCCTCTCCTCTCAACCTGTTGCAGCTGGAGGAATCCCCAAGCAACCGGTTAGATGTCGCCACGGCCCTGGCAACGTCACAGCAAGCCACGCCCTCTGTGCAGGGCGGGGCGGCCGGGGGACAGAGCTCAGCCAATCAGGGGAGCTCCGACAATACTTCCAAGGAGAATGAGAATGTGAGTACACAGACAGACATTCAGGGGAGGATGTTAGGCTTTGAAAACAATTTGTCATTTCAAATCTGTCTTCATTTCATTAAAATTTCTTTGCTTTGTCTTTTTGTTTTCTCCATTAGGGTGAAACAAATGAGTCCAACCAAGATGCCATGTCCACCTCCAGCGACCTGCTGGACATGTTGCTGCAGGAAGACTCCCGCTCAGGCACCGGCTCGGCTGCCTCTGGTTCAGGGTCCTCAGGCACAAGGTCCTCCGGTTCAGGCTCCGGCTCCAACGGCTGCAGCTCCTCTGGCACCAGCGGCACCAGTAAGTAGACTTTTAGCGGAGTTATCAGTCACCATGGCAGCGATTTTAGTTAAGGAGTCACAGTGCGTGCTTTACAGCGAGTCCCTCCAAGATAATGGATGTCAAGAGGCAATTTTCCCCTGAGAGAAATCTTTGAAATACGTATCTTGTATTTCAAAGATTTCCTTGATTTAGAAAATGACACTAATCAAACCGAACCTATTATATCACCAGGGATGGAAAGATGACCCCCCAAAATACAAATCTTTAAACACCCTTACCTCTGCTTAGCAACCAAAAAAAGATATTGTTTACAAGATTCAAGCCTGCCCACAAATAATTCCCAACTTTTCACTTCCTTGTCCATCCAGGCAGCAGCCAGGGCAGCCACACCAGCAAGTACTTCGGCAGCATCGACTCTTCAGAGAACGATCGTTCCCGCAAACAGCCAGCAGGGGGAAGCAGCAGTGCTGCAGGAGACGGCGGCGAGGAGCAGTTCATCAAGTGCGTCCTGCAGGACCCCATCTGGCTGCTGATGGCCAATACTGACGACAAGGTCATGATGACCTATCAGCTGCCTGTCAGGTACGACACTGGGCCAAATGTGAAACGTGTAAATGAATTCAGAGCTTGGACGTCGCTGCTGTTCCCACACCCGCCACGCAGCAGACATACGCCGGCTTTGCTGGTCAACTAGCTGACTGTCAAGAAAGTCTGCAGGTTTTTAATGACCCCCCCCCTTCTCTATATAACAGGGACATGGAGACTGTGCTGCGAGAGGACCGCGAGGCCTTGAGGAGCATGCAGAAACACCAGCCACGCTTCACAGAGGAGCAGAAGAGGGAGCTGAGCCAGGTGCACCCCTGGATCCGCACAGGACGCCTGCCCCGAGCCATCAACATCTCTGTAAGTACACTGAACAGCTCAGAGCGCGAGTTATTGTTCGGATACATCAAGCAGACGACACCTAGAAAGGAAAGGGTATCATTAGTGTCTCTCTGGTTCCTCTTAGGGCTGCTCAGGCTGCAAGTCTCCCCCCTCTGAGCCTCCCGCCGCTCCGTTCGATGTGGAGACCCACGAGATGGAGCTGTGCAACATGCTGAAGGGTAAGGAGGAGGGCGCCGGCAAAAAAAACCTGCCGGAGACCGCCATGGATGAAGCCCACCCAGAGGACGGAGACGCAGAAGAGAATGGAACCAAAACGCAAGACGGCAACCAAGACATGCCAGCAGAGGAGGGACCTTAGAATCTGCGAAAGAAACAGAAAAAAATGTCTCCTCGCACGACTCGCCAAGAAGGTGGCCAAAGAACCGTCATCACGACCTTTCTACGCTGATATGTAGGAAATGTGCACCTTCCAGGACTCTGTGCCCAAAACATCATTACACAGGGTGTAAGGTGTTTAAAATGGGATCTTCTGGAACATGAAAGGTGCTTATTGATTGAGACTGGTCAGGCGGGACACTCGGCCTCGTCGTCATGAAGTCTGACTTCATGAGCGCACAGCAGGCACGTTGTATGACTGAATGCCTTGGAAACCACACAACACACTCAGTTTTAGAGAGTGAATGAGTATTTTATTTTTTTCTTCCTCACCTGTTCTTGACATATTTATTGAAGTTGTGAGATAATCACAGAGGACTAAAAGGTGAATGTGTTTCAAAACAAGAAAAAGGCGCCTTTACATAAAGATGGATGTTCTTCACCACAGTGTCCTCCTTGGACGTTTTCATCTCTCCTGTTCAGGGCTCAGCTCACGAAGGAAAGAAGGGAGTTTTATCTGACTCGTCTTCTTGTTGAATGTTTTCTGGCTGACTTGTTTATGTAAAAAGTTTGCCCCAGACTAAAAAGGAAATGGCTTCTTTCACCCGAAAGACAAAATGTACAGCGAGAACCAGGTTTATTTTGTAAAAATTGTGTATATTTTTTATACTTTCATCCACTGCAAATAGAGAGGATTGATGCCCAAAAGGGTGTTTGTACAGTAAAAGAAATCCAGGATGGGAATCTTATCCTGCAGAGAGAGAGAGAGACGGAGGTGTTTCTCGTGACGCAGTGAAATAGTTGCCGTGGGGCAGCGTGACAATGCCGAGAGATTGACCTGGACTTTTAAAATAAAAAAAGGTCTCTCTTGGACCGGGCATTAGTTTGTGCATTCGTGTGTTCTCCCCACAGTGAGAACTGAACAATGCCTCTTTGGGATACGACTCTCTCGAACATCTCACAGACAGTATTTTCCCCCAGACTGCCTGCACCCTAAGGAGCTGTGACGTCTTCGGCGGAGGGAGAGCTTCTGCGTCGCTTGTGCTTGAGAGTTTGGAGAGTGTTTACTATCTTCTCTGTTCCTCTCGGCCCCTTTCCCTCTTCTCTCTGTGGCACTGTTCTGGTCATGTGATATCCTATGCTTTATGGCGTCAGTGGTGTCTGCAACAGTTTCTAAATATTTTTGTGAAATTCTTTGTACAAAAAAGACAATAAAAAATAAATTGAAAATTCTTTTGAAATGTGAAGTCTGTTTTTTGATTTTCTTTCCTGCTGCAGTTAGTTTCATGATTATATCTCTTTGGAGTCTATTTCTGTGAGTGGGTGTTTTGCAACAGTTGGCCTGGAGACCGCAGTGTCCAGAACGAACTGGAAGCAGAGAGCAGATCAGCGCCGAACCACAGTCTCCTTCTGTTCAGCTGTGGTTGCTACCCAGAGTGCTCACCGCAGCTTAAAAAAGACAAAAGGCATGCCCTCGTTTAGACAAACTCAGAGTGGACTTCATTGCACATTATGATTATGACGATGGCGAGAACGATTGTAATGTACCTGGGTCACTGAGAGCTGATGTTAATAAACTACCGTCAGTAAGTTTATTTAAAGTCACATTACGAGTATTAAAAACCAGCTTTTACAATAATGATGGGCCTTTTCCTGCCAAAACACATACATTTAGTATTTCTGAACTCCTTCAACTTCTTTCTCTCCACCACCGTGAATTGTGTGGAAAGGAATTTAATCTTCGTAATAAGAGTAAATTGCGCACGTGTGCCGAGATAGGTTTGAAAAATAAGAGTCTACAGCCATGCTAAGAGTTCTGTGAGGCTGTATTTAAGCACAGCTGCAATTTAAGCTTAATGCTAACATACTCCACAACTACAATGCCAATGTGCTATACAAAGTTGGGGACAAGGACATAAACTATATCTACTAGATATAGCACTAGAAGAAAAGTCAGCAGATTAGCAAAGTCATTACAACTAGGGGAATGCAAACATTAAAAATATGGCAATCCATCCAATAGTTGTCAAAACATTTCAGCAAAACTACAAATGTCAACCTCAAGGTGGCGCTAAAGGAAAAGTCAGGATCACCAAAGGCAAGGCTCAGACAGAAAGCAAAGCAAAATCTTCACAAATTTCAACGCTGGACTGTTTGTGTTTATTTTCCCCAATCTGTACCAAATGTAATGTTAGCCGTAAGCTAGCTAGTCGGGATGTAGCGACCATGTCTGTGCAAGTGTGGGATCATTTATCAATACAATGTTGAATTAGTATTAAACTATAATGCATGAGTCAATCATATTGATAATGGTTAAGTTGTCAGGTCCAGACATAATCATGTTAAATCTAAGCATAATCATCAGTCTTATCATTAAGTCTTATTTTTAATCAAGTACAGCTGGCAGCGAAAAACAATAGTGTATGGGACAGAGGAATATTGTGTTGAGGACAGTGGGAGGAAGTCCTTGAGTGGGAACAAGCAATTCATCAATTAACACAATTAACTACTGACCAGGGAGGCGACAGAGGACACAGGCAAGAACAAGAAGAGCTTCACTGGCCACAGTTGTTTATTGACTTAGGAGTAATATGTAATAAAAAAAGAAAAAACAATGGTGTCCAGCCCAGAGCAGGTTGTAAACATCTCAGATCAGGTCAAGGTCAGCGAGTGGTTCTAGATTTTGTGACATTGAGTGAAGATGGCTATAAAATGTGTGCACTGGATTGTCAGATTGACTCGTGTTTGCTGTTCTTTGATGATTCTTCAGTAAACTCTATTCACATTTGAACTTTTTGACTTGTTGAATTGAATTATTTTGAGTACTGAAGTGAAGTGTAGAAGTGTACTTATAGGTTGAAGATCCTGAGGACATCTGGCCCACATCAGCTTCTCCTCTCTTCTCTGAAGCAGATTTGCAAAGCACCGGGGAACATTTTCAACTTGCGTCAACTCGTGGTTGTGTCAATTCGAGCTGCCCTACTCGCATCTTTCCATTGGCTTTATATGCCTTAAATGTTCCACATGTCTGAACACACAGCGGGATTTATCCTCTGGGAACCATGAATGTCTGAACATAGATTTCATGGCAATCCATGGACATGAAAGTCGGGACTAGAGCGGTGGACCAACCGACCGACATCGCCAAACATAGATGCCTGCGTGGCTAACGGTGCAGTGAAGAGGTCATTATGCCACAGGGGCACTCGATCCATGAGCAGACACACCTACAGAAACATACGTTTTCCACATATTCCATTACTCTACCTGTTAAACAACAACAACACGGAGCTGTAACATAACAAGCACACTGTACTCTGACACTGTATATACATTGCTGTTGGCCATGAGTCAGTGTACGTGTAATTAATGTTGTTTTCCCTGTTAACTTGTGTAAAACAGCCTTCTGTCCTCTCAGAATCACATTCATCCACCTCCCCCCCCTTCTTCTCCTTCCCCTCCATAACACATCTCCTCCTCCTTGCCCATCACTTCCACTTCCCTCCTCTTCCTCTCTCCCCTCCCCTTTTGAACCTTGCGTCTCTCCACGCCTCTGCTCAGCTCTGATCCTCCCTCCTTCCCCCGGCCTCTTCTTCTCCTCCTCTCCCGTCTTTCCGAACCTCGGCAGGATGGAGGACAGGGTGTGGACTGTGTGCCTTCTTGTCATTCTAACACTGGGATGGACTGAGGCTCAGAGTCAGACTAACTTCACCAGGTAACTTGTGTGCGAGTTTGAGAGATTTTATAGATGTATTGGTCTTCAGGTATGCGCGTCAACTATATGGCTATAAATGTCCCTCTTGTGCATCTGTTTTCTTTTCTACATCCTGCATGTGCACATGTGGCACGCCGTTTTCAAGCCCACATCAGTCTACATTAACTACTGTGTGTGTGTGTTTTTTCCTCTCCTGGTTGCAGTATTATGATTACAGAAAGCGCAGTAGAAATAGAAGGTTGCAGTGTTGTTAGGAAGATGTGGTTGGCGTCCCATAAACAGACTAAATGACAGCATGCTGTAATTGGTGTAGTGATTCAACTGGGCACTGTACAGTAGCTTGTCCTCACGTCTGATGTTTTTGTCAAAACTGTCAATAAATTTGGATTTTTACCCCCTTTTAAAGCCACATTTTAGACTCAGTAAATGTTTTTCAAGATGCTTTTTGGAACTGGTGTGTGCACTGCTTTGGCAACTTCCACACACACACACACACACACACACACACGCATAGTGTAAATTGAACATGAGAGACAAACAAATGCCTGTGGGCTGCTCAGCTCCAGAGGGTCAGAAGGGAGGGACACCACCGCCACTGGGATTTTTTGGGCCATACAGTACCGCAGGAGACACACCATGCATGCCTGAAGAGCATGAGAGAAAAGAAAGATTTGGGACTACAATAGGTTGATGATCACAGACAGTCTTCACAGTGTGAAAGAGGATTCATTTTGGCCTCATTTCCCGCAAGAAATGAGCACATACGCAACAGAAATGGAGCCACCGAGTCAAGTTGGAAAGAGGAAACAAACCGACCACATGCCAGAGCAGCCAGCATCTAAATTAACGAGTCTGGGGGCGACGAGCGCTGCCAAATTAAAAAGTCGAGGCTGGCCCAGCTTTGATCTGTGTTTATCTGAGTGTGAAAGAGTGGGTGCGTGTCACCAATCTCCATGTGTGAGCCGGGTTGTTGTGCAGCGCTTGAAAGTGCCTGTCTGCAAAATTAAACTAAGTGTCTACTGACAACTTTCTTGTGGCACAGCCAGTGTGCGGAGACCGCTCACAGCACACTGACTGTATGTTGACAGTCTTCCTGGCTTGATTTGACCCAAGTTTTATGAAAAAACACAAACCAGGAGAGTTGACTTGGAACCTCCCTGGACTCGGAGAACAGAGACAGACTGTGCCACTGTGGTATTCAGCTTGTACGTATGTGTGCAGGGGCTCTGCCTCAATACACTCAGTATAGCTGCGTTTCTTCCTCAAGTTAAATGGTGAATTGCAGTTGATGGTGGTTGTCTGATACTCTTTCAGGCCCATCTTCCACTGTGGAGGCCACTTGGTCACAGACTCGGGCATCGTGGCCAGTGAAGGATTCCCCAGTCACTACAAACCCAACAGTAAATGCATCTGGTATATCACTGTGAGTCATTTTAAAATCCATTACACTGAATCCCAACTTAATGTGTCCCAGGGAGGCTGTTTTCAGCAAATGTCTCTGTTTTAGTATATAAAGTACAGTGAATATAAAACTAATTGTCGTTTCTGGTAGATTATGGATCAAAAACTAAATCCAATACATTCGCAAATGTGAGTGAAAAGGCACTGATGCCCTGCACGACCAAGGTAAAAAGGCCTGTTCACCTCCTCTCAGGACTGTAGGGGTGTATAGACTTGATTGACCTCTCCCGTTAGCTTTGTTGAACCTGTTAGGACAGACATAATTACTCCTTTATCATTCTTATTAGTATATGGAGTTTGTTGACCTCATGTAATTCTTATGAATTCTGGTCATCTTCAACCAAATTCCCACAATGGAATGAAAAAAAAAGTAGCATCCGCGGCATGTACAGTACTTTGTTAACTATCCCAGAATGCAATGTGCTGCATTTTGTAGATGCAGAAATTACTGTCGGATGATTTTAAAGTTATCAGTGATAACAGTGAACAGCGACATCAATTGGTATCCAGTTTTATTTTACTTTTAAAGAGTTTCACATAATTCTTCCCCTTAAGTAGCTTTAATATCACAAATCAAACGTGTTCCAACACACTGAAGCAACTGTAGTAAGAAAAGGGCAAAAGCAGCGCTTTAAAAACTATAAAAGGGAGTGGATTTAATAAAAATAAAAAGGTTGCATTTGATTGAAACAAAGACAAAGTTGACTCTGGGAAGTTCAACAAAGATAACCTGTGCATAAAACCACCACAATAACAAAACGTAAAACCTAAAGCTTGACCCCAAGCTGCCTCCAACTCTTCGCCCATAAAACAGTGGCCTTTTATCATCTCAGCCTGAACTGGAACCTACCATCTGCTCAGATAAACATAGGGGGAGCTCAACTGATTCAAAGCCCTCAAACAACACAGAACAACAAACAAAACAACTTAAGATTCATTTATAACTGCTGAGAATCATGCAATGCATCTACGGGCACACATACACACTCAACTTAAACAGAATGTCACTTTCTGCAGAACAGTTTGACCCCTTCTCCCACGACATGAGTCACTCACTGCTGAGAGGACCTAATGATGCACACCTGTTCTCACTTTGACTAATTAAGCCAATGATCTGCACCAACATCACGCCCTTTTAACCCTTTTCACAGATCCTGACCTCGTGTAACCTACCTGATAAATGAACAGATAGATTTATTATTTAACACGCACAAAATAACTCTTAAGGCAATAAAAGGTACAAAACTGTGAATAATTACGATGCAATTTTGCAAATAAATTATGGTTTTAAAAAGTATTAGCACCACTGGAGAAATTTTTTTATCAACATCAAGTGATGATGACCTGGTCCTCCTGTTACTTAATAAGAAAAAGAAACGAAATATCTGGGTACACCCAATATTTAAAAAGAAAGGAGAACTTGGTGAGCTCCACTGCTTGGTTCAGGAGCTCAAACTGTACCACAACCGCTTCAGAAGCTAGAATCTAGGACAATATGAAGCGCTGCTGCAACCGCTAGCACCAAGTCTGAAGAAGCAGAGGAGTCATTACAGAAAGCCGGTCGAGCCGGAGCTGCGAAAGGGCCTTTAATGTTGGGAAATAGGGCCTAGTTGTTTTGTGAAACACATTTCACCCAAAAAGTCAGTCTGACATATCTGGTATCTGGATATTTTAGGATATTCACAAAAAATGTCCACTTCTCTGTGATCTCAGTAAATCTGTAACTCCTAAGAGCCATCTTAAAAAAAATAAAACACTTCATATTCAAGCTAGGAAGGTAGCTTTTTGATTGAAACCTTTTAAATTAAATACAATAATTAACCTTATAAACAAAAAGTGCTTTTAAAAAAAGTAGCTCTTGATTTCATTTTAAGACTCCCACATTTCCTGAGGTATAACTTTATCACATTTAGCCATGTCTTTCCTCAAAGCATCACCTGTCGCTCCCTCCAGGTCCCAGAGGGGCACGTGGTCATGCTGTCTTTCCGCCTCTTCGACATGGAGGCTGACCCCACCTGTCGCTACGACTACCTGGACGTCTACAACGGTCACTCCCGCTTGGTGCAGAAACTGGGTCGCTTCTGCGGGACGTTCCGGCCCGGCGCCCTCATCTCCACCTCCAACACCATGATGTTGGAGATGGTGTCGGACGAGGGCGCTGGAGGGAGAGGCTTTCTGGCTTCCTTCAGCGCAGGGAAACCACATATGGAAGGTGTGGACATGTAATCGCATTGTCTCGGCTGGTGTTCTTCACTGGTGATTTGTTTATGATCACAAGTGTTTTGCCTCAAACGCAGTAGCACAGGACAAAAGACGTCCTTCCCTTATTTGAACAAGGTTTGTGTGTGGTTTTGTAGTTTAATTTCCTTTTGACTCTGTCCTCACAGAGAACCAGTTCTGTGGAGGACGCCTGACCAAATCACAGGGCTCTGTCAAGACGCCCAACTGGCCCAACTCTAATTACCCAGCAGGCATCAGCTGCTCCTGGCACATCTCTGTAGAACCGAGCAATGTAAGCCAATCACATTGCACTTTGTATTTCTTATTAGTCGTGTGTCTAAAACTTTCCTTATTAAACTCAGAGCGAAACATCTCAGAATTTCAATGCACATGTAATAAATTAAAGTAAATGTATTATCCAGTTTGAAGCATTACATCATCAACAGACTTTTGTTAAAGCTGAATTCACCCCTTTGTGTCCGTTTGTACTTATTTTGTTAAAATTGTAATCACCAAGGAGAAATTTAAATCTTGTTCACTTTTCTGCAGTAAAACACATTAGTGTTCCCGAAGTGGTGTGAATTTAACAGGAATGAAAAGTGCCGCTAATGTTAGCAAGCTAGGCTGAGTAGCTAGGCTAGTAAGCCTCCACTTTGTGTAGAGAATACAAACTTTGCAGCACACCGTCTTAAATCACTATCTTGCTAGGCCAGCTAGCTAGCTAGTTAGCCTAGCCTAGCCCATATCCACAATATAATCATTATTTGTTATATTTCCTTATAAAAAAGTGAGGAGTATTAGTGAGTAATACTAATTTCTGTCCGACTTACAGTGCAGCGAGCTAACGCAGGAGGAAAAGGGGGAATGAAAATAGTAGTAAAGGTCCTTAATGTAATGTGTGTGAGTGTGAGTGTGTGTGTGTGACAGCGGCCTTGTGATGAAGTTCAAATGAAAGACTCCATTGAGTGCCTGAAGGTGTGTTCATGTGTGCCAAGAGATTGAACGGAGGGAAAGAGGGAAGGAGGCTAGAGCGAGGGAGAGAGTAAATGCCCTTCTGTATTTCTGAAGTCTGGCCCTTCTCCTCCTCCACCACCACTGCTGCCTAATGTCTGCACTGCACTGGAGTCATGAGGAATAAACCAGCTCACCTCGCTCATTACCCGTCATGAATTTCATAGTTTGTGTTGGCAGGTGTCTGTGTTTATTGCTACCTCTTCCTCAGGTGATCGAGGTGAAGTTTGTGAAGCTGGACTTAGAGCCGGACATGTACTGTCGCTATGACTATGTGGCATTGTTTAATGGGGGAGAGAGGGACAACTCGCGGCGGATTGGGAGATTCTGCGGCGACAGGGCACCAGGGTGAGATTAATGATCAAAAATTTGTAGTTGTAGTTGTATTTAAAGTTGCTTTTCAAAGACATGACTGCAGACTTGCAGCTAAGTTTCCTTGGCCTTTTCCTTCTCTTGTTCTTCCCTGCAATTGTTCTCTCTATTTCCTCATCCTTTACATAGAACAATAGTGACAAACGGGAACGAGCTCCTTGTCCAGTTCGTCTCCGACCTCAGCGTGACCTCAGATGGCTTCATGGCCCACTACTCCAGTGTGCCCCGTGGGTCTCGGACGCCTACCGCCGGGGGAGACTTCATCTACGGACCTCAGACCACCTCAACGCCACAAAGAACAGTCGTGAGGCCAATCAGACCCACAAAACCAACCCCCAAACAGCTTAAACCTACTCTAAAACCAGCCAAAAAACCCCTGGTGAAGATACCTCTGAAGCCTCCGCCTCGCAAACCTACCGCCAAGCCTGGAGTCAAAACCACGGCTAAACCCAAACCAGCCAAACCCACACCTAAAGCACCCGTGAAGAAGCCTACACCTAAACCTGGATTTAAACCTGGAGCTAAACCTACACCCAAACCTAAGATTATTAAGCCAACGCTCAAACCAAGCATCAAGGCTAAACCCACACGTAAGCCTGCACTGAAGCCCAAGCCCACCTTAAAGCCTGGTGTTAAAGTAAAGCCAACCTCTAAGAGTGGGGTTAAACCAACAGCCAAACCAAAGTTTAAGCCTAAAGTGACGCCCAAACCTGGAGTAAGCAAGTCAGTGACAAAGAAGCCTGTTGTGAGCAAGAAACGTGAGTGAAATTTATTGATTTTGAAAGTATCTGCAAAATCTGCACTTTGCTTTCATGTGTGCACACAAGTTAATGTTCTTATCATGTGTTTTCTTCAGCTTTACCACTGAACCCACTGTGTACACACGCCTGTAAGAGGACAGGAACTCTCCAATCCAGCTTCTGCCCTCATGACTTTGGTGAGCCACATCGGCTGCCATCTAGTCTTCACAAAACTCCCTCTCCATCTTATTTCACATGCCTTTCTTCTGTGAAGCTTGCTTTTGTTGCGATGTCACCTCAGTTGTCTTGGAGTGGGTCTAGTTTAATAAATGGACTCTCGCAATCTTTGTCCCAACAACATCATTGAAGTTTGACCATTTCCCCCAAAAATTTCCTTCAGCGGCCATTTATCTTTGTTTGCATTCTTATTTTTCTCTCTTTTATTTCTCTGTCTTTCAGTGATTACGGGTAGGGTTACGTCTTTGACCACTGGTCCGAGTGCTTCAGCGACAGTTGAGGTATCCCTAATCAAGACCTACAAGGCAGGACGCCTGAACATTACCAAATCAGGGCCCATCATGTCGGTCATACTCACCTCCACCTGCAAGAGATGCCCCGGGCTAATCAAAGGTACAGTACAACTATCCGTCCTTGCAGCATTTGTTGGTCTCTGCATCTTACACACACACACACACACAGGTGTACTGACATTTGTACTGACTGAAATGTGTCCATTGGATCAACTGTCTGACTGAAAGTTGCCATCAAATGCTGGGTCAGTGTCTTAGTCATGCTCTTTGATCAGATATAAAGGGAATAAGATAAGTTGACCCTCTTTACCCCTGGTGTCATGTTGGCTATTAAACTCTTTTCAAAGTTTTAACTACAAATTACAAAAAAAGGAAAAGCACAGACTCTGTGAATGCAGATGATGTGATTCTTTATTTAACCAATGTACCCCAATCATCAAAGACAGTAATGTAGGAAATTAAAGAATATGGGATGCAATTGTGACTTTGTTTGGTTCCTTTTGGAGGAAGTTATTGTAATGAATAATGACTATTACATAAGCAGTAACACACAACAGGAATGGCTGAGCATGACCTGATATTTGACATATTCTGACTTTTTCTCTTGTCCAGGCAAGAACTACGTGTTGATGGGAAAAGTTGACGCGCAGGGTAACGGCCTTCTCAGCCCCTCCAGCTTCACTCTCCTCTATAAGCCCATCCATGCCAAAGCACTGGCCAACCTCTCGCGCAAACCGTGCTGACATCACAGCCCAGCCCGCCAATCAGATTGACAGCCCTGACTATCTCTCTGAAAACATGTAACTTTACATAAAGAGTGAAAACATTATAAGTAGTATACAAACCACATTTTTTACATAATGCAATACTGTTGTGAAGTTTTTAAAAGAGTAAACCTACAGCCTCAAGTATTATATTTTGTATTTTGTATGTAAATTATATTTCTGTGATAAAAGATGCAGTCAATAAACTTACATTTCTCTGGTGCTTGGGGATATTTTAATATCCACTTTCTAGTATTTCCTAGTAAACACAGATTAATAGTTTTATGTTTACTGTTGTCTTTTAATTCAGTCCAACTTATTTTATCTCCACGTCACAGTAGTGATTGACCTGTGTTGTGTCCTTATTGGGCCCGTGAAGAGAGTAGATCCACAAATGACCTAAAAATAGATGCCGAAATATACACTACCGTTCAAAAGTTTGGGGTCACATTGAAATGTCCTTATTTTTGAAGGAAAAGCACTGTACTTTTCAATGAAGATGACTTTAAACTAGTCTTAACTTTAAAGAAATAC
>JAVQJD010010578.1:0-13718 GCA_036023655.1 Nannoperca australis
CGATGAGCACAGACAATTTCAGGATAAGTGGGAGACGGAATATTGTTTTGTTGAGCACAGGGGCATTCCGACTTATATGCACCGAGACATGTGCGGTGCACAAGGAGTACAACATCAGACGTCATTATTTAACGAGACATGCTGAGGAGTATGCAAAACACCAGGGAGATGAGCGAGAGGCCCGGGTCGCCAAACTTAAAACATGTCTACTGAGGCAACAAGATTTTTTCAAGAAAGCAAACACAAGGAGTAGGAGGAAGTAAGAGAAGCCTATGTACTTGAGAACCATTAATGTTTTGAACTGTTATTAATAAAGATTGAGAATGTTGGATCAGTTGTACTTTTTGTGAATTTTTTTATCCTTTTTTTGTGGAATACTTGATGCGGCCCAGCCTCACCCAGACTCTAACTCCAGCGACCCCCAGATAATTTGAGTGTGAGACCCCTGTTCTAACCCCTCTGAGCAAGTTAGCTGCTGCTATTCAAAGTTACACAACGTTGCCACACCGCTTTTTCACACATAGCTATAACGTTACCGTCAGGGCATGTTGATTAGACACAACAGCAACACACACACACACACACACACACTCATATTCCAGCAAGGAGTCGAACGGGCTTCCAACAACAAAGTTACCACTAGCTGAGCTAGCACTGCAGTAATTACTGGCATCTAACCTACTACTCTTGTTGTATAGTTGTTTTCGCACAGTTTCTCCTGTCTGTATATTAGAACATTAGTCCAATAAGTCGCCCCAGCCTGTGAGACCAGCCTAGCCTAGCATAAAGCCATTACTTTGTCAACCAAAACATAAAGTTAGACAAAATTGCTCACTCAATTGTCATCTGCCCTCTCTGTGCTGCTGGTCTTGGTTGTCTTTTCCAGTTTATCTTCAAGATCATGAAGAAATGCTCCAGCACATCTCTGTCCAAGTAAAACTTTCATGCACAGTAACTCACACATGTGACGGCATCCAACAAAAATGACCCACGCTGACACTGATTGCAGCAGAATGATTCAGTTTCTGTTGCCATTTTGGGGCAATTTGAGCAAAAGCACTGCCAGCTCAGATTCAGGATGGTCCCTGCTGGCCATATTCTCCTGCACGGCTAACGCAGCCGCAGTCTTTTTCTCTCTTGCATTTCTTCGTCTGTGTACTCTGGCTGGAATAAATACGACTGAATATCCAAATCAGCCAAAACACCCCTGTAAATGTATCCTTGTCCATAACATCCTCTGCACTCATATGTTGGGATGCCATTTTCGCTGATGGCAACGTAGCTAGATTACAAGCTAAGGGAACACGTTTTGTTTTTGGAGGCAGCACGCCCCTGGCTCCCCACAGGCTGAGACTAGAGCTCCAAGCTGGAACAGCCTGTAGTTCTTCCGTGCCTCCATTTACGTCACTATGACCGCAGTGGTGCCAGAAGAACAACCATTTTTGCAGCAAGAGAAAACAGCTTTCTCTGTCAATATAGCATTCACTAAGGGATGTATTTCCTCAAGTGACTCAATATACACATGGCAGGTGGTGAATTTTCCCATTAAAGCTTACCTTACTTATTTTAAACTTACTGTAACAGTTTCAGATGACACTGACAGATGGCGTTGTCCTGCCAATATGGGTGTCAGATTAGAAAACACAGATGTTGATCTGGAGGGCAGTTAGAAAGGATGTGTTTTGTTGTTAAACTTGGTACCTCATTCTGTCATATCGTACACATGCTTAGCTGCCATCAAATGTGATTGCCAACCAGTACACTGGGAACTGGGAACTAACTGGTATGTATGTGGAATTGTTTAGTTAAAGGGGATGTGATGTTTGCCTGGTGTTGTAGTGTACAGGTAGCCTGGTCAGGCATTTTAAAAGAAGGTTTGTACCTTGTTGTTTTGTACTCTCCATGTATTTTGATCTCATTTCACTGCAGTCACGCAGAGCGTGGAGAGCGTCGGCTCGTGGTGAACAGCTCCTACAGCTTGATTGAATTGTGTTGCTTAATTCTGTTTGCAATGTGTTAGATGAGTGTATCACTGCTTGCAGGTAAAGTACTGTGGCACATTAATTAAAGTTAATAAGCAGCTAAGGGAGAGGGATGTGGGGGCTTCTGTCAAACAAACATGGCATTGAGGTTGCGTGAAAAGTGTTGAGGGCAAACTGTATTTCTCTGCTTTGCTTTGCTTCACATACAGACACACACTGAGACACTGGCCCAGAGACACAGAGCAGGAGGTTGAAAGTGGGCAGAAGTTGAGAAATGAGTCATGTAGTGCCAGCGGCTCTTTGTGCATGTGTGAGTATGTTCTGTATGTGCGAGAATTTAGCATTGGCGAGCGTGGGAGTGTCAGTTTGTGGAACTGTTTTTGAAATCATCGTCTGAACAATATGTGAATTAATGTTTTGTTTTCTCTCTTGCTTTCCATAATTTTGAGACACAGCAGACTTCTAACATGAAAGGATCATACCAGTGGCGGCTGATAGTAACGATAAACCCTCGTGAAAGGTTGTGTGTGCGTTTTTTGTGCATGTGCAAACACATATCTGCTGCAGCATGGTTTTTAGTGGGAGATCAGTGGGAGTCTATTTTCTCTTATCTCTTCACTCTTGAATGAAATACAAACATCTACATTCAGTGATGTGTACATGAAGGATGATCTGCAATAAGCACCTTAATAGAGAAGTACTGTCTACTATGTACTACAGCTCCTAAACATGATATCCTATGTTGATGTGTAAGTATAGACTTGAAATTTGTAATATTGCTAATCTGTAAGGAGACCTTGTTGGCAAACACAAGCCAAGTGTGTTGTTAGATAATCAACCTAAGAAAAAAACAATAAGCAGAAAGGATGAAAGTGACTATGTGAATTAAAAGACATAAAGCTACTTTTTGCATCAAAAACATGACTCTCAATGCCTGGGAGACGGATCATAAACGCTACAACAAGATGTTTCAACTCAATCCATGCGTTCTGATTGATTATAATTTATCATATAATGATAATGCAACTGTTAAAAAGTTTGTACTATAGTGGTGGGTACTGCAATTCACAAATGAAATGGGGTAAATGGGCTAAAAAGTTAAGTATGACTTTTTAACACATTACAGTTTAACTGTAAAGTGACGGGTCATCCAGTATTTGCTTGTAAAGCCTTACCATTTTTTAGGACATCGTGTTTTTCAACAAGTAGATTGTGTCTTTTAATATTGCCTGATGAATTTCTGGAAGCAGATTTTTCAGCAATATGGATATGTAGCTCTATACACACTGTATGCATCTAAAATGTATATTTCTATTGTATATTTGTGGCCAAAGGTGTTGATTGACCACAAGTTCACTGTGTCTAAAAATGCAAATTTTCTCAGTTATATTTACAAAGCATTATGCAGCCAGGAAATTGCATTTACGCATTTGCTATCTATAATGAACAACTCTCCGCACATGGAGGGCTCGCTCCTCCAATCTGACTTTCGGTGACACCATGGTGCTCTACAACATGCAGCCTCTCTTTTGCATGCCATGAAATATTCATAGGGCCTCCACAGGGCACAGAGTACAGTACATTTGGGCTGCTAATTGTTCTATGGGTTGACCCCAGGGTGCTGTCATCTGACTCAAACAAGCACTCTTGATACCATTAAGGCAAGCAGCTCCAATCATTGTGGTTCATAATCTGGAACAAGTTTTTTTGCTTTTTTACATTCATTCTTCAGTCAATAGGGTTACTGTTGTATATTCCTGGCACCCTGCATTCCTCAATATACTCAAAAAAGTAACAACTAGAGATTGACCAATAGTGGATTTTTGAGGCCAATAACAATACCGATATTTAAGAGTTAAAGAAATATATATTTGGCAAATACTACTTTTTTTTAAACATTAATGAAAGAGATAAACATTTTCCTATGCATGATCCGATGTATTTGATTTAGACTTTCCCATACTAATAAATCAACACAATAAGTCATTTTATTATGTTGGTCTATTCTGTACACGCGACATCTATTGCATGCCTGTCTGTTCTGAGAAGGGAAACCATCCTCTATGGCTTTTCCTGAGGTTTCTTCCATTTTTTGCCCATTAAAAAGCTTTTTTGGGGAGTTTTATCCTTATGAGAATTGAGGGTCTAAGGACAGAGATGTTGTATGCTGTCCAGATTGTGAAGCCCCCTAAGGCAGATTTGTGATTTGTGATATTGGGCTATATAAATAAGGGCAGACCAACGTTGCAATGATCTCAAGTGGAAAACGTGTCTGTACGCAGAGTCATTGACAAGCAGGGTGGAAGATGCTGACATCGGAGAAAGAATCAGCTATTTAAGGGGATGTAGGGCACTGGGAGCATGCCTTCATGCAGGACTGGATGCCTCTCCCTAACTCTTACCAAGTAGTTTTGGTTGCCTGAAAATATTTATAACCATACAATAGTTGCAATGCACAGATACTGTAGGAACAATCTATCATTCCTCTATTGTTAAACATGACATTTCCTATTTATAATGTGTTCAAATCTATTTAATTCTTTCTAAGATTTCAAAAGATTGATGCATGCATGTTCTTTGGCACACACAAATAGATAGCTGGTATGCAGGTAGTGTGTTTTCCCTCTTGACTGCCTCAATCAATTCTTTATTCTCAGCAATTAGGGTACCTCACAATAATCAATGATTCCAATAAGCCTCTCTGTGGGTTTAGTTAGAAGGTCGGTCTACTGTATCTTTCTGCTTCTCTCTATTCAATATAAAGTACACATTTGATTTTCCTGAGTTTAAATACCAACTCACAACAAAACACTGGGTTAAATATGATTTGCCAGTGGCAATAATTAAGTTTGTCACTGTCAGTTTAGTCCATTCTTTGTTGTCTTAGTCAAGTTTGCATGCACGCAGGCATGTATATTATGTGCACTCATAAACGCTCACCCTCACACATTAACAAATGCATTGCCTGATCCATTTTATGAGTTAATAATCAGAAAATACCACCAGTGTGAGTAAATGTCTCTCCTCACTGTGGATTGCATTGCAAAACCATCTCTTAAAAGCCACATATTTCCCCACAGGGAGTCATGAAACTGTTCAAGAGGGAGGAAAGATGGTTCACATGCAGATGTAGCAATCTTACTTTATTTCAGCATTATCATTTCTATTATTGCAGATATGCAGGTGGAAACACCTGCTACCAATCATTTCTTTTTTTATGTTTTGTAAGCTTCACTTCAAGTCCATATTTATCACAATACTGATACTATAAGAGCTGACTACAAACAAGATGTAATCTATAAGTGAGTGGGCTATGTTTGTGTGCTTGAAAAACACTGTGGTGACCTTTTGACCTCTGTTGATTTTCTTGATATGAAAAAATATAGAATAAAAAATGTTCATGCCCAGCGGCTACACCAAGCCCAGTCAGTGTCATAATGCAAACAATTGTTCATTGTGCTCAAGATGAAGAAAACCTTACTGAAAAATCCTCACACTGCAGTGTGCAGAGTTGTCTTTTATTGCTTTTCTGACTTAAAGTCTAAAAAGCTGTCATACTGTGTTATATTTAATGGGGCTGCAACTAACATTTTTTCATTATCGATTAATCTGCTGATTGATCAATTAGTCAATTTGTTTTTGGTCTCTAAAAAACCAGAAAATCGCAGTTTCACAGGGCCCATAGCATCGTCTTCAAACGTGTTGTTTTGTCCAATCAACAGTTTATCAAGATATAAAACAGAGAAAATAAGAAAATCATCACAGTCAAGGAGTGCAAACAAACACATCTTGGGCATTTCTGCTTGAGAAAATATTTTTGATTGATTGATCAATTCATCGTTTAATCTCTAATAGTAAACATGTATTCGTGGCAAATAATCTGCTCTGCTCAGTGTACCAAGAGTGCCAAATCTGGCAACCTTTTAGCTGCAGGTGGGAGTTACATGCTGTGCCACACTAAAAAGAGAAACACTGGCAATCCACCAGAGTAAATTAATAATCCCTCCCTACTGTTCCACTTCTTGAGGGCAGTGGAAGTTAGGCTGCAGTGTTTCTTCTTCTCCGCCTGCTCTTTGAAGACTCCATTGTTTCCGCACTTCAAGACGTCTCTGATCCTTTCAAGTGATGCCTCCTTGATTACACAGGATAAATACTTGGCAAGTGTTTTTTTTTTTTTCTCATTCCCCCAAGGCAGGTAGACAAACTTTGGTCATTACCATAATAAGGTAAATCAGACTGTAAAGTGTTGCATTGCTTCAGCAGTAGCCCTGAAGAAAACTGCTGACAGAGGCGTAACTCGCTGGCAGATCTTCAGGGGGAGAAAGCTTGTTTGTAATTGCCTCAGCTGCAATACAGTTCCCTCTTTGAAATATAGACTCCACTTGACTTCTGTAAGTAGAGTCGATCCGTGCAGTTTGGTACTTTGATGAGAAAGTGGTTGGTAAGTGGGGTGTGTACACTCCTTCTGTAGAGCCCTGAAGAGGACAGTTGAGCAAAAATTTAGAGGAAGGGTGATTTAGAAACTGTGAAGATAAGCTATCGTCCATTCATACCTGTACATGGTTGTTTGGTTGGGGTTAAAACAGAAATACGCCCTGCCCTTTGTAACGACACATAGAAGCGTTTTCTGATCCGACATGAGTCACAAGACTATCAGCAGGGTGTCTATGACAACTTGTTAGGCTTAGGGAAAGTGTTAGTTGAGTTAAAGCAAGGGATACTTTATTGTTTGGGTTAAATGTGCGACTGTTAAGGTTAGGGGGACTTCGTCGTCATTGTTACAATAATAAACATGTGGTATATGTCTTGAGGCACTTGTTGATACGACATATGCTGTCATTTTTCTTGGGAGGACAGACTGTTAAAAACTGAGAAATTATGCTTTTTATTGTAAATAGCCACTGAGTTGCCAGTTTACTAGTCTGCCCTCATTGATATAAGTGGAGTGAAGAACATATAAAAAAAACACCTTTATTGTAAAAGGCAATACAGTTCAACACCACAGCTACAGTCTGCACCGGATTTATCATTACGTCATGTGTGGTGTGGCGTTTGAGTATGTCTATTTTAAATGTGTCTATTTGTATTTGCATGTAATGGATCATCCACATTTCTTAGTGTTGCCTATTGATTAACTATTCTATAACTATACTTCAGCTACATTAACTTTAAAATATCACAATCCCAAAAATGATGTTGCTTTTTTTTCCTGTTAATTACTATTGTGTTCCTTGTTTTAAATTATGTTGCATACCCAACAAGATGAATGGGATCTATAACAAAACATAAATTTAAACTCACTGTTACATTTACTAACTGCATTCAATAACTTGCATAATAACTAAAGGTAATTAGCATAATTACATTTATTTTACATAATGTCAAACTGTTCTGATCCTTTACTGACAACAGCAAAGTCTCAGGTGCAGCAAGTCCATGCCAGTCTGGCTTTCGTGCAGACCCAACCAGTGTTATTCGGATAGTAATACCTCCGGAGAAAAGGACAAATTTCACCCCATACCATGCACTGTTAAACTGCACTGCTATTCCCTCTTTCAGACCGCACTTTGCAGACCACTCAGGGTTCTGACTCTTAACATCCTGCTGATGAAGGGAAAGTGATCCAGGTCTGACTGCGGGCAGCTTGGCCACTGAGCCGAGGCTGATGACTCACATCTTTTTCTGAGCCTCCCAGAAGCGGTTCAATACCTGTACTTCCTCAACATTTCAGAAGCTGTGGTCGACCTCCTGCAGCCCCGTTTGGCCGTGTCGAGGAAAGGGTTCATACGATGTTGGATATGGCTGGAAATGATGACGACAAATGGATGTGAGACTTGTTCAAAAGTCTGACAACAAGAGATCTATGAAAAGGAAGGAAGCCCTGATGCCCTTGTCAATAGTATTCTCTCTATTCTGTGTGTTTGTTGTGATTTGTCACATTAGCAATGCATCTCTTAACTACACAGTTTGAACATTTACTATAATAATTAATACATTGAGAAAACACAATTACCAATAATGTTTCACAGTGAAGGAGGAAACATGGAGGAACACCCAGCACAAAATGTAAGCACTGTATGTCTTTGTGTGATGTCGTAAGTGATAACACCATAAAAATACTTTTTCTTTTTCAGACTTAATACTGCTGTAGAAAGAGGTTTTCCAGGAGAGACTTTACAAATTTCTGACCTCTTGCACATCAATTTCAAATAGTGCTCACAGGGGAGAGCAAAGTCAAAAGCTGAATACCACTTTCTATTTCTCTCCTTTACAGTGTATTCGTGGCTAATATGAATTACCTTCACCTTTTTAGATTGAGTGGACGGATACATGGGAAATTATTATATATGTTCAGTTTACAAAATTGACACTCCAAGTTAGTAATTGGAAATTGATGTCTAAATGAATGTAATTAGCACCAAGTATGTTGTGTCTAACTTCAAGGCTTAGAGACTTCCACAGATGTTAGTGACTGAAAGCAATCAAAGACAAGTGAATGTAATATTCCCATGGTCTACAAAGTGTGTTCCCAGCATTAACAAAATCCTAATTTCCAGAATGAATTTTTGACCCAATCAAACTATTGGTGAAACTCTGTTATTTTCCTGAATCAACATTTTTAGCTTGGATTGCTACACCTGTAAAGCTGTATTAATTGATTCCTTTTTTTGTACCCTTTCAAAGCAGCGTAACAATCTGTAAACACAACATATTTTCTCCTTATAAATTTGATCTGGCTAAGACATTAGCAAACAGCATATGTGCATATCCAGTCAACACAGAGCTTTTAGCTTTTAGTCTTTGGTCTCTTTCGACCCATGAGGGAAAAACCTGGCTCTTTTGCTGTTAAATGCTCCACTATAGTATGTTTACTAGCTAGTCACTCGAGTGAGATTGAACCAGTAGAGTACTGTAAATCAGTGGACTGTACACCCAACACAATTGAAGTTGAAAGAGTTGAAAGATGCTAAAACGCATTGTTGAGTTGAGGCGAGTTGCAGACATGGGTAATTACTTTGTGAGATTGTCACCTTTCACATTAATTCAATTTAATTCAGTTTTATTTATATAGCGCCATATCATAACAAAGTTTTCTCAGGGCACTTACACAACGTTCACCTGTAGTTAGACTACATGCTTTACTACCATCATAGCTGTTTTTGATGAGTTGTTTTTAGTAGAGCATTAAAGATATTATTTTAATAATCATGTATGCCGATATAATATTTCAAAGTTCTGTGCATTCTGAAATTGAGTGCAGTATACTCTGAATTGCAAACACAGGTACTGGTTTTGCTCCTAGTGACAACTGACTGAATGATTCTTTAAAATAGTCTATGGATTAGCATTACGCTGGCGTTTGTAGAATTTTAGCAAAACAGACCTATACTCCCTCAACCTCCTCTTCATTGCAGTGAGCGAGTGAGAAAGAGAGAGAGAGAGAGACAGAAACTAATCAGATTTATCGCAGGGTAGCTTTATAATTATTTACTCCATTAGCCATTAGTGGTCGACACAAAGTGCACTGGCTCGCAAAATTAGAATCCTTATCTGAATTTTCCAGAACCTTCACTGTATTCTGAAAGAATGTGTAAAAGCAACGGGATGTGCCCTAACCAGGAAGCACCGGGTACACAAGGACACTTTGAGGACGAATCAGTATGTGGCACCGAGATGTTTTTGCAGTGCTGTGGGAGATTCCAGAGGAACTGTACTGATTTCCTCGAGGGGATCAAAACCCTAATTGGCATTGAAACCATCAAACCTAAACTCCCATTTACTCAATTTTGGAGATCTGGTTTAAGTTGCTTCAATATTGTATTTTTGTCTTTAGTGTGAATATCATTAGGTTGATTCTACTCTCTAGAAAAAAAACACTTAGATCATTTCAATGCTCTTCCAAGCCAATGTCAAGGTATCATAGTAAGCATATTAACTTTCTATCTTCAGTGCATAGCAAGCATACCAAGGTTTTATAGATTTACATACCTCTAAAAAGAAAGGCTGATTAGCAGCATGCAGTCATATGACGGATATTATATGACAAATATTTCATATGGTTTGAATGTGTTGCTTTAAAAAAATAACTAAATGTGTCTTTATTTCCTCAGGCCCATTTGCACTGGCCCATTTGTGTGGGATGTGGCAGGTTATGGTGATATGTTGTAAGGACAGAGTTGACCGATATATTTAACTGCAGCATAATAAAAAATTGATACAAGATGTATTGATTTTCATTTGTCAGCCTTGTCACTGTCCATTTAAATATTTTAGCACAAGAGAGGATGAACACTATAGGCAGGACAGAGCATGAACATCCAAATCCAGAGGCAGAAGGTTAGGGTTTGAGCCCAAAATAAATAATCCCAGACCTTCTATTGATTTCCATCGACCCCCTCTGGGACCTCAGTAGGATTTTGACCTTTCCACTTCAGTGTGAGGATAATTGGGGTAGGGTCTGTGGCAGTTTAACAGAGTACAGCATCCAGTTTGATCTACAGTGTGTGCAGAGTACCGTATCCTACATGACACCTTTTTTATTGTTTTCAGATGCTGCAGGAAAGGGGGAAATATATAAAGGACAAACCCCACATGTTTACTCTCTGAGTTTCAAAAGATACATTAAAGACTGACAAGAATTCAGGAATAATTGGTGAGAAAAGATTTACCAACAACTGCTTAAAATTACACAGGTGTGTAAGAGGAAAAAGTGGGAGTTATCTTTGCATTTCCAAGAACAAATAACAGTCTCATAGTCTTCCTGTAGGTATAGTTGAAGGAAATGGTACAGAAGGGCAATACAACAGAGACATAAGGACCTCCAGTTCTCAATGAGACACCAACACCCTGACAGAACTTAAACTCTACGTCTCTTCCTTTGCCTCTGCCAGCCCAGGGAAACTTCAAGTGCCTCATCGGCTCAAAGTCTCAAGTGCAGTTGTAGTGGGATAGTGCAATCTTCTGCAATTTCTGAATCATATTGCAGTTTACAGACCGTCTCTGCAGTGGCTGCCTTTACACTTAGAATAAGTGAGCAGACTGGAGTTCACATCAAAGGTTGAAATGTTTCATGGTTGTTATAATGAGAGAACTTGTGGTTACACAGGGATCCATGTGACACTATTAAAAGCTTTAACTTTCAAATATGAGAAATCTTTCCTTTTTTTTAAAAAACATTAAAGGTTTACTGGATGTGAAATAGATTCCACTGTGGCTTGCAAAAATCACACTAACACTATCCATGGGGTCAGTGGCGTATGGGTCCAGAAGGTATGAAAGATATTAAATGAATATTAAAATTGGATGTGTCAGGGCATCCAGCTAATTGGAGTCAGTTCACACCAGTCAAATACTTTAATGCTAAAACTGATTGTTGCCTCAACCAGACACAAAAGGATGCATACAACTTCTGAAGCAACTCACTGAAACCCCCCTACAGTACTTCTCTTAAATGTTAATCTGTGAAGAAGTATTGAACATGAAACTATTGGCGAGAAGTCTTTTCCTTGTAGAGAAATACCCCATCCCACCATTTCTATTTAAGACTCTTTGAGGCACAAAATGAATGATCACAAAAAAGGCTACATCTTTGACTTTCTGCCTATTTATAAGACTCACTCTAATAACTTGAAAAATACAGTATACTTGTAAGCAATCAAACCCAAGGTTAGATGAGAAGACCAATACAAATTCACCTCTGTGCATCCACAATGTTTGGCTCACTTAAGACCAGAATCTACAAGGAAACGTTGAGATTTCTATTCCTACACATAATAAAAAGTAACCTCTAGAATAGTTTTTTTATAAAGATATTATTATATTATAAAACATATTTAAGTCATCTGCACGGTCAATCTAAAATGTTAAAGGTTGAACGTGTATTTTCTTACTTTATTTTTCTTAATAAATGGTGTAACAGTTGCTACTTTAATGACACTCTGAAATATCTGGCTAATTACTCCGTTGATTGTTAAAGTTGTAATCCTTGAGATTTCAGTTCTGGTTGATTTGGCGACACCTATGGTCACAGCAAGTGTAGTTTAAAACCACAGCAAACATTCTTTGAACAGCTACTTTTTCAGAGGAAAAAGATTTAAGTTGCTTCACAAGAAAATCCACCCCATGTTCTGCCAATTGAACGTTTTAATGGGAATCAAAGGCAGAAGCTTGTTAGGTTTGCATTAGCAGTAACTTAATACAGCTCTGACACAGAGTAAAGAGAGTGAATAGTAAACAGTGAAGCTGAAATCAATTAGATAAAATTTAAAAAAGTAATGCTGGATTTGCTCGTTTCTTGTGAATGGCTCATGTGTGCATATTTGGGTTGTTGAATCCAGCACGGGAATGGCGGACTCCGCCACCATCAATGAAATTACTCCATGCAGTAGTGAGGTCATTACAGGAATAGCTATTTCTTTATTCCAACCATAAATAGTATCAAAAACAGGGTTGGATTTCATGAAAATCTTAAGCATTATGAATTAAAATTTCTAATTTGTAAGTGTTTCTGTGGAGCACGTTATATATGCCTGCAAACAAAATGTATCCTTTCCAATCGAAAGTCTCCTTCTGTTCAGAAAGTCTGTAATAGTGTAGGATTGAACCACCACATTACATGGAGAGCATGAAGGAGAGTGAGACTAAGCATATAGAAATTGCCTATCAAGATGTTATTGAATTGCCTAGAAAGCGTAAAATTGACACCAAGACACACGAATGCTATCGAGCACACTAACGCCCTGTCAGTGAAACCTCTGCAGCTCAGGGTCGGTTACATCAGCATGGTTTTCACATACATTATGTTTGAATGTGATTCATATCCTCACATTATAAAGGTTCCATGTCTTAACCATTCCGCTTGCCTCTCTTAAAACATCTCTGTCTTGCATGGTGGATTGTATTTTTTTCCTTGCTACGATGTTGTCACCTAAAATGAAATGAGACCGTTTACTAAATTTTGACTCAGGTTCTTTTTCAGAAAGCACTTTTGAAATAGCCTTTGTGGATGTTTGCTGTGTTTCTCTGCCAACCACTTGAAGCAGAAAAAAGAGGCACACAGAGTGCAGCTCATGTAAAAAGGGAAAGGGTCTGTGTTGACCTTAACACATGGCACCCACAAAGAAGTATAAACACTTAACACAAAATTAAGGTTGGATAGGCATTAAATGGGAACACTTGGTTCCCACTTCCCTACTGTATTGTACCCACACCTCATCCTAAAGCCAGATGTGAAAAAAAGGTGCATATGTTAGACTATGTATACATAGTCCTGGTTGTTGATTAAGGGTGTGTCTGTTTATGGGAAACTGTAGGAGTGGAAGTCAGGCTTGTACACATTATTTTATTCCATTATGACCATTTTTTGTAGATGTATGTGAATGTTTCCTACTGTTTCAGCAGACAGAGAGGACATACAATATATTGCATGTACATATCTTGTCATACATATATTGTCATGGGCAACGTGAGATCGCTAGCTAACAAGATGGAGGAGCTAGCGCGGAGTCGGACGGAGTGTCGGGAATGCAGTCTAATGTGCTTCTGTGAAACGAGGTTACACAAGGACATCCCAGATAACAACGTGTCCATCGAGGGCTTCCTGACTGTTGGTGCCGAAAGAGCTGAGGAGACTCCACTGTGGGAGGCTGCAGGACCTGACGGTGCCTGTGCCTCTCAGCTTTGTGGAGTCTGCAGCATGTCTTCAGCATGAGCCTGAGTCTGCAGAGGGTCCCTGTG
>JAVQJD010010585.1:2500-7500 GCA_036023655.1 Nannoperca australis
TTGTTCCATGGGAATAAGTGGATTATGCTGGGAGGGCTTTAAAACAGCATTTTAACCTTTGGGAAATAAAAACGCCAAAGCTCCACTTAACAGCTGTTATTTAAAAACTATACAAGATCAGATTGTTGGAGTTTCGTTTTGAGTTTAAAAATACGTAGATTTTTAAAAGGACTTCCATAAAATAACTCTACCATTTAGATAAACTTGGAAAATCTCTTAGCATTAAGGCCAGGCACACACACACACACACACACACACACACACACACACACACACACACTCACCTGTGTGTGACCTTGTGGGAGTTGGGCAGGGAGACGCTGTTGGGATCTCCTCCCATCCCGCTGAACTCGTCCTCGGACTCGTCTTGTATTGGCTGAACCCAGTTGGCCCCGCCCACCGTGCTGTAGTTACCGGGGTAACTGTTCGACATGGATACAGAGCGGCTGTAACGGTTCCTGGAGTAAGTCTTCAGGGCTTTGAACTCTTGAGACACACAGAAAAACATTTAAAATGATTTAATATCAGAGCTTAACAGACTTTACCTACAACACTGTCCTCACTGATCAATACAATTAAATCAACGTCTGTGTAAACGGTGAGTTTAGCATCTCTCACTGAGACCGAACCTCAAAATCTCCATGAACAGGGAGGTGGTGCAGTTCTGACCTCCGACACCAGAGGTCAGCATCACACCACAGAGCCAGGTGTCCTCTCACCTCCACAATTAGAAGTTGAGTAAAACCTGACTTTTGAACATTGACTCAGCTAACGGGGGTCTTAATGCAGCACTCACAGTCTCTTAAAAATACCTAAAAAGTGTCGAAGCAGTAATGAGAGAGTTGGAAACCTGGAATTCCAGGAATAAATACCATCTGAATATTTCTTCTAACGCAAAGAAAACCTGCAGGAACTCGTTGCTAACGGCTTCAGTGCCTGTTGCCATCCATTTTTATTTTAGCAGGTATTATTAGTAAATTTTAACTTTTAAACAGGAAGTGAGGTGAATCTTTACACATGTGTTTACATGTGCTGCTGTGAGTTATATTTGTTCTTATAGTGTTAACTGTTGAACTGAAGAAACACAATTTATTTCCCCTGAATCCTGGATATTATATACGATTACATTATTATTATTATTGTATAATTATTAATTAATTAACCCTGTTTTTCTACTAAAAATATAATCTAATGAAAATGAAACAGTAACATTAGAAAACTAGAATAAACATATTTTGTGATTAATTTTCCAATGTTTGGTGTTAAAAGTCAACCATCATGTGGGAAAACACAGGAAGTAACAGTGGAGAAATTGAGTCAATGCTGTCCTCTGCTGGACTGGACGATGAACACTCACTCTTCTTGGAGAAGAACGGTTTCTTGTTGAACGGCCTCATGGTGGAGGGCTGCAAGTTCAGAGCTCGGAGGTCGCAGTCACAGGCATCGTAGTTGCGGTGGTACAGCTGAGACTTGATGCTGAGCGGACGCTGACGACCAACCACGCCCCTCTGGAAGTTCTTGGCTCCTCCCCCTTCGTTCTTACATTTGAAGAGCCGAAGCTTCCCCGTGGCGTCCTCCACGCACTGCCACTTCTACACACAAGCAAACATACAGAGTAACGATGAACGGCTCTCAATCTAAAACCTGAAGCTACCTAACGAACGTTACCCCGTCTTCTCTAAATCTCTGTAGGTGCAAAACCTCTAGCCTTTAATATTTAGCTATCTAGATGATTCGTTGTGTCGCAAATCTCATTCTTCACAGTAATATTTTAATTTCATTTGGATGACGCTTTGCATTCTTTCTCATGGGATGGATGCAAGCAGGAAATCTGCATAAAGGAAACACAAAAAAACACGGAGGAGAGTGAACGTGACACAGAATGGGATAATCCTGAACAGGAGATGGACTCCGACTAGCCAAGACAAAACAAGGAACTCGTACCTAAAAGAGGAGCTAATAAGAAATGAAAAGGTCTGACATGGACCAGAAAACTGTACGACCGCAGACCGGTCTACATAACACACTCAAACACCACTAACCTGTTTTACCACCTACGCAAGCATCATGTCAAACAGCACAAAGAGAGCCACAAAAGTGCAATCGAGTGCTTAACACAAATAGATTACGGATGGACAAACGTTTACTTGTGCGCTTCGGTGAAAAGCAGGCGCAACAGAAAACAGTGTGGTCAGGACTGTAAGCACAAACTGTGGAAGCTAGCATGGCTAGCGAGCTAACAGCAGCAGTCCACAAGTTATAAATTACACAGCTTCTTATTAACAAGGAAATAAACAATCAACATTTCCCACCTCTCTCAAACTGGATGGACGTCGGAGAGCTTTGCAATGTCACGTATCGATCAAACTTAACGAGGTTCAGTTAATTCACCATCAGAAGTGAATACCAGCATCTGTAGAGAGGACCGTCTACCCATCAGCCCATCACCTCTACCACAAAACTACAGATCCCCTGAATTGAATCGTCAGTGTTTCTTTGGCTCTGAGCATCAGTTGTTTTGTTTCTCTGCAGTTGTTCATTAGCAGCAGCTGAATGAATTTCTTCTGTTGCTCTTAGTTATTAAAGAGTGACAAACGCCTGAATTGTTAATTAAAAACACACAGTTTCCTACAGACTGTTTATCAGAGCGACCCAGCAGCCGGCAGACACTGTTGCTAAGAGACTAATCAACTGGCTGGAGGGATTTTCTTCGACAAGTGTAATTAACCTCAAACAAGCATGAACACACACACACACACACACACACAGTGACAGGGCTCTCCAAACGTCTTGGAGAAAAGTTTCGTTGAGCTGCTGCATCTTGATTCTCTTCACGTCTGTTCTCTTTGATTCAGTCCATTGTGTTGTGTTCCTTCTAGTAATTACTGCTGTTATTGTATCTGTCTGGTTTGCAGACATGACATCTGGTTTTCATCTCTCTGACAGAAGTCTCTTATTGTTCTACTCTGTTTCCTTCGAGTCACAGTTTGTTTATTACAGCAGCAGCCATCACAGTTTTCCTGCATTTATTCCAAGAAAGCTCTTTATTGAGGATTGTTCTGCACAAACAAAAGTCTGGGTAGGAACAATCTCAGCTACATTTAGGCATTTTATACATCTGAAAAGACGTTAGCGAGACTTCATTTTTTATGTTTTTTTAATGTTAAGTATGAATACTGAGTATTCGGGTTAGGGATCTAGAATAAAGTGATAGAATCTGGACTTGAGCGATGGGATCTGGAGTAAAATGAGTAAAAACTCCCATTTCACCCCTGACAGTATTTGTTCACCTGTCCAGTCTGCTGACAGGGCGTCTGGTACTCGGCCCTCTGACAGAGGTCTTTAACGCGTTGGTGTTTGGGCAGGAAGTTCTCCTCCTGCGACACTTCCTTTCCCTCCACAAGCTGGTGCAGCAGCTTCCTGTCAACAGACACAAACACAGACTCGTTGGACATTTCTGCATCTTGTCAATAAATGCATGATGTCTGATGTGTGTCCACTTTGAACACACTGCTTTTGAAAACCCGCTCACATTTTGAATATGAATATGTTCTGTTTAACTACCATTTACTATTGCAGAACTAATATTATTTCATATAATAACCATTTTGATTTATTTAGCCTTGTGGTATGAACTCTAATATAGTGCTAGTGGATGTGAGAGCATTATATTACTCTTTTTGTACTATGTGTTGTACGACATCATATTTACCCTCTCTCCACCAGAAACGAGTCTCTCCACACCTTCGGCTTCTTGTTCACTTGGAACCTGAAGAACAAGAAGAAAACAGCAGCGGTTCAGTCAGCTTTCCTGCAGCAGATCACACAGTCATCACCTCTACCCTTCTTCCTTCCTCTCTTTATTTTTACGCCAGCTCCAGCAACACAACAGGAACAGAAACACGTTCAGCTTCAGAGCAGCTAACTCTTGTGTGCTGATGTCATTTCACACAATTAAACTCGAGTTGGATGAAAAATTCAAGCTGCGGCTCCTCTTAGTGCCACGTGTTCAGAGCAGCGAGTTCATTTCAGCTCAAATCAAAAATTACACACATTTATTTTATATTCACAACACACTCTGTCTCCCCTCATTAAATAACTGGCTCCATCTGGTTTCTGTTGTGGCATGTTTGTAACTTTAACTTTTAGGAATAATATTTTGATTTCCTCGCCGCAGTTAAAAGACTGCAGGACCTTTTCCATTTGTCTTTTTCTTTGTTGATTTGCAGAAACAACTCACAGAAAGACAGACAAATAAAGTAACTGTGACACACAAAGGCATCGGAAAATGTAGTTATATAAAGTAAAATTCAATGCACTGACTCATGCTTAAAAAGGATTGTACTTTTTCTTGCAGTTTCAGCGTCCATCATGACGGACTGCTGTGCATGTGGATAGGATGGGCGTG
Source organism: Nannoperca australis (assembly GCA_036023655.1). Classification (NCBI taxonomy): domain Eukaryota; kingdom Metazoa; phylum Chordata; class Actinopteri; order Centrarchiformes; family Percichthyidae; genus Nannoperca; species Nannoperca australis. The sequence continues at coordinate 6,909 of JAVQJD010010585.1, forward strand.
GGAAGAAAGTAAGTAAGTTATTAACACCACTGAAGAGCCCTCAACCCCATTTGTTCCAGTGCAGCAGCTCCCGGCGTTTCCGTTGCTGAGGACACTGTAGTAATGAAGTGATTTACTGGACGACAGGGCTAAGCTAGGTAGCATTTTTTAAAACTAAGTGCAGTGTGGTCTGCAGGGTAGTGGTACCTTCAGAGTAAAATTCCACACTAGCTGTTGTTTAAATATGTAGGTTATACTATGTTTATGTGTGTTGGTTTGTTAGCAGAGTGTTGAAAGTTTACAGTGTTTAAAGTTTACAGTGTTGAAGGTTTACAGTGTTTAAATGTTACAGTGTGTAAAGTTTACAGTGTTGAAAGTTTACAGTGTTGAAAGTTTACAGTGTGTAAAGTTTACAGTGTTGAAAGTTTACAGTGTGTAAAGTCTACAGTGGTGGGAGAGATGGAGTTTCTTAACATACTTCATGACTCTTTCAGATCTGAACACTCAGACATGATGTGCATATTTTTAGATTCAGTGTGACTTGACTCATTACATCAAATAAAAGTCTATAAACCAGCTTATAAATAAATAAAAGCAGACGATCCATTCAGCT
>JAVQJD010010585.1:12500-16631 GCA_036023655.1 Nannoperca australis
TCGGTCAGGTAGTCCTGGAAACACACACGCGCACACGCGCACACGCACACGCGCGCACACACACACACACACACGTTATTAGATATCTGTATTATTATTATTTCTCCTCCTGCTGCGACGATTCCAACCAAACTCAACTTTTTACCAACAGACATGAAACCTGCCAGCTAAAGCACTGTTTGTTTCTAAATGATCAATATGCACCGAATCAACATTTCTAAATAATTTCTAAGAAGTTTCCAGCAAAAGAAACCCAACTAATTTGAGTGTTTTCAATTTCAATTTGTGTTTAATGAAAACATACGTGCACACAATTCAATATAAACGTATCAAATGTATATGATTAAAGAACGAATATTTAGTTTGGTTTAATTGGAGAATTCAACATGATTTATTTCCAGAAAACCTTATTTTTTATAAATATTATGACATATATATACACATATATATTATATTTGAGATATATTAAGGGATTAAAGAACAATTAACAGAAAGATGCTTGAGGGAAAGAAGCTTAAATCTGTGGTGCTACTTCAAAGTCAGGAGTTGGGTTCATTTATTGTTTTATCTTTCGTTTGAAGTGAAGCTTTAATGAGAACTGAAGGCTGCGATGGGAAGAGCATCATGTTCTGTCTCTACCTGTGTGTGTGTGTGTTGTGGGGACATAAATCTGTTTACATACCCACATTGTGGGGACTCGCCTTCCTTGTGAGGACCAAACGCAAGTCCCCATAACGTAAATCACTACATTTTAGGCTGAAGACTTGGTTTAAGGTTAGTGGTAGGTTGTTTGTGTGTGTATGTGTGTGTGTGTGTGTGTGTGTGTGTGCGCCTGCCTGTGGGTACTGCGCTCCGTGTTTCTCTCGGACGCCGTTGCGGCTCAGCGTGTAGTTGTAGAAGCGGCTGTTCTTCACCAAACCGAGCCACTCCCTCCACCCGGCGGGGACGTATGAGCCGTTATACTCGTTCAGATACTTCCCAAAGAAGGCTGCAGAGAGACACGCACGCACACACACGCACGCACGCACACACACGCGCATTCACACACACACACACACACAGGAAAACAGTCAGGTGGAATCACAGAGTAGTAATGAACACCTGAGCCTGTGTGTGTGTGTGTGTGTGTGTGTGTGTGTCTACCTGTCCTGTATCCAGTGTTGTTGAGGTAGACGCCGAAGGTCCGCGGCTCGTGCTGCCGTTGCCACGACATCGAGGAACAGTTCTCGTTGTTGGTGTAGGTGTTGTGGTTGTGGACGTACCTGAGAGACAGAACGAGGACATTTATTCAGTGCAGTTCGTGTTGAAGTAAAAAAAAAAAGTGGTGAATTTTAAATCTAATTCAATTCAAAATTATATAAAATGTATAATTTTATAATTAAAAACGTCGGGTAAAGATGGACGTCTGTCGTACTTCCCAGTGAGCATGCTCGAACGTGACGGACAGCACATGGGCGTGGTCACAAAGGCGTTGGAGAAGGAAGTCCCGCCTTCCTCCATGATGCGGCGAGTCTTATTCATCGCCTGCATCGAACCTACAGACAGATTATTATTATTGTTTTAATATCATTATTACCTGAGGCTTTGGCAATATTTTCATTGTTGCATTCATTGTTCACTGGATCTGCTCTAATGTTAGCATGTCCAGCTAACTAGCTTACTGCCTACAATAGTAACGTAGTGCGACTTCAAGGTCAAGAGTTAGCATGTCATTAGGTAACTACAGTATGTTGTGTGGGGTTACAGGTTACATTAGGACCCGTTCAGTGCCCCGGTCCTGTACTGTGACCTACTTTATTTCCATGTCATCTAAGTGAGGATGGTGACTTTTTCCATGGGACCTGTTAGCTTTAGCTTTAGCCTCAGTCTTTCTACATAATTATATGGCACAGCATTAGCATGTAGCAATCAAACGCATGTCAAAAACCTTTTGGGAGGTTACTTTTTTGCTATGTCGTAAAATAACGGTTTTGTTAAATTACTTGTTTGGTCTTTGTTATGTGACAATGTGATGAAAACTCGATGCTGCCACTTTGGCCAAGTATGTCCCAAGAGACTTCCTGGTTTAGTAAAGTTCAATAAAACTAAAATTAATTAAAAAGTCAGCCAAAGACAAATGGTTTCCAACAAGCTAACAGGGTTAATGTTGAGTTAGCTAGCTGGCTAGCTAAAAGTGATATTACTGATGCCAGAGAAAGTAAAAAATAAAAAGCTGCTTTTGTCTGTTATCTGTCTGAAATCATTATTATTATTATTATATTATATAAAAAATGTACAGCCATAGCAAAAGTAACTAAGAGGGGGCGGGGCTTAGTAAAAGGTCAGTTATGATCTGTAAAGCAAATTTGAGATTTAGAGAGATATCAGAAGATTTAATGTTTGTTGTTTCATGATCGGTTTCAACAATAATAGCATCAGTGTTTTTAACAGCATTAGTAATTAGCATTAGCAGCATCAACAGTAAATTATTAGTAATAACACTATTAACAGGTTGTAGCAGTGTGTCAGTCACCCAGCTCCTGGTCCTGGTCGTCGGTCAGGATTAGGATGATGTTTGGCCGGATGTTGCGGCGGTCTCTCTGGAGGCGGGGCTTCAGACGCTGGCCGGAGGGGAAGTGGGCGTGGCAGAAAGACACAGCGACGAGCAGGAAGAGGAGGAGTCGGCCCGCCATGGCCTTCGACCCCTGACCTCCCCGAGAGGTCGACCAATCAGCTGCTTCCTTCCTCGTGGAGTCTCAACTTCTGAAGGACAAACAAACAAACAAACAAACTTTAGTGGGAATCAAACATTCATGCCAATCTTCACATTCTGATTTTGCACGTCCAGTTTTCCTAAAAAAAAAAAAAAAAAACTTTGCTTTCCCAAATGTGACGCCCGGGATTCGACTTCCTGAAGCTGAAACAGTTCTTTCCACATTCAGCACGTCGGTATGGAGTCTGACACGAACACTGTTGCACTAATAACACTGTTGCACTAACAACACTGTTGCACTAACAACACTGTTACACTAATAACACTGTTGCACTAATAACACTGTTGCACTTACAACACTGTTACACTAATAACACTGTTGCACTAATAACACTGTTGCACTTACAACACTGTTGCACTAACAACACTGTTGCACTAACAACACTGTTGCACTAAAAACACTGTTACACTAATAACACTGTTGCACTAATAACACAGTTACACTAATAACACTGTTACACTAACAACACTGTTGCACTTACAACACTGTTGCACTTACAACACTGTTGCACTAATAACACTGTTGCACTAATAACACTGTTGCACTAATAACACTGTTGCACTAACAACACTGTTACACTAATAACACTGTTGCACTAACGACACTGTTACACTAACAACACTGTTACACTAACAACACTGTTACACTAATAACACTGTGCTTGCTTTGAGTCTTCACGTCACCTTCATGAACTTTATCCAAGCTCAACAAACACGATTATCATTCTTTACTTCCCCAGACGGTTAGAGGAACAAAGCGTTCACGTCACGTCACATTCAGCCCTTAGAATCCGACACCTCTCACTCTTCCTGCAACTTATTGGTGTTTAACTAAGATTCAGTGTCACTCTGTAATTTGCAATAACTGAAAGCAGAGAAAAGAAATGAGTGCAGCTGTGCACTGGTGCAGAACAGGTCGCAGGTTCGACTTACACTGGATTCATCTGAAATACAAATGAAACATCTGCAGAGAACTCCAGATGTCTGCTGCATCATGATCTGCTGCCATCGAGGCAAACACCACGTTATTATTATTATTATTGTTGTTGTTGTTACCGCGGCAGCAGAGTTTGGGTGAAATGTCAGTGCACGACGTGATGCTGTTTAGCTTCTGCATGAGGGAGGAAATACTGATGAGAGAGAGAGACAGACAGAGAGAGAGAGAAACAGGCAGAGAGAGAGACAGACAGACAGAGAGAGAGAGACAGAGAGAGAGAGACAGAGAGACAGAGAGAGAGAGAGACAGAGAGACAGAGAGACATAGACAGAGAGAGACAGAGAGAGATACAGACAGACAGAGAGAGAGAGAGAGACAGAGAGAGAGAGAGACAGAGAGACAGAGAGAGATAGACAGAGAGAGAGAGAGACAGAGAGACAGA
>JAVQJD010010589.1:0-19800 GCA_036023655.1 Nannoperca australis
AAAAAAAAAAGGTTCTCCTCCCTGTCATTGATGGCGCTCCGTTGGTTGTTATTCCAGCAAAATTCTTCTATAGTAAGCCGGCATCCACAATGGCATCACACAACTGGCGACATATCTCCCGAGCAGTGGTCTGGCCACGCATTAGAATCACTGTGAGCAACTCCTCCATAACTTCAAAATTGTCCTCAACACCACAGACATATATTGCGAGCTGCGCAGTGTCAGTAACGTCTGTGCTCTCATCAAGAGCGACTGAGGATGCATGGAAATATTTAGCTTTCTCACACAGTTGATCATAAATGTTCCCCGACAGGTCAGAAAAGCGCTCTGCCACTGTGTTGGCTGAAAGGCTGATGTTGCTGAACTGACCCTTCTTTTTCAGACAGACTATACTTGCAGCCTGTATCATGCACTTGTTGATGGACTCGTTGTCTTTGAATGGCTTTCCTGCTTTAGCAATCATCTCACTCACCACGTAGCTAGCTTCGACTGCTGCATCACTCTCTTTGTTTCTTTCTTTCTTAAAAAAATCTTGATGCCTCAGTAGACATGTTTTAAGTTTGGCGACCCGGGCCTCTTGCTCATCTCCCTGGTATTTTGCATACTCCTCAGCATGTCTAGTTAAATAATGACGTCTGATGTTGTACTCCTTGTGCACCGCAAATTTCTCGGTCCATATAAGTGGGAATGCCCCTGTGCTCAACAAAACAATATTCCGTCTCCCACTTATCCTCAAATTGTCTGTGCTCATCGCCAACTTTTCTCTTCACAGCAGGTTTTGAGAAAGACGTGACTGGGGCTGATAAAAGAAATGTAAATAGAGAGATTTAGAATCCAACGTAATAAATTACGCTGCAGTTCACCGACGTTGCTAATTTGCGTTGCTTTGCAACGACTCAAACACGTGCGTATGAGAAAAATGCGCGGGCCGCACTAACCCTAAACTTTGCTGTCAAGTAGGGGGCCGCAAAATATCGTCATGCGGGCCGCAATCGGCCCGCGGGCCAGGACTTTGAGACCACTGCTTTAGATAGTTTGTTTCGGAGGTGTTCCGGGCCGAGTACAATAACTTCCGTTTTATCTGAGTTTAACATCAGAAAGTTGCAGGACATCCAGGTTTTTATGTCCTTGAGGCACGCTTGAAGTTTAGCTAATTGATTGGTTTCGTCTGGCTCGATCGATAAACATAATTGGGTGTCATCTGCATAGCAATGAAAATTTATAGAGTGCTGCTAGTATCTATACTAGTATCCGCCACATGTCTGAAAATTCATAGGCAGCATTATCAGATACATAAACGATGAACATGGCTAAGTGTGGATCAATCATCTAATGCCTGTGTCTGCCTTTTCCATAGTTTCTCTGCTGACAACAGTAACTGTCGGGATGCTGAGCCTCTGTACCAGAACAGCAGGGTCACAGTTTGCTACAGCAGCTCCTCAGACGAGACTGACAGCGTTAGGAAACCTCCACTTCATGTGGATGAGGAACAGAGGAAGGCCCCAGAGCCCAGGCCTGCTGCTCAAGAGATGATGGAGTCCCAGTATGAAACTGGTTACACCACCGGAGATACTGGCAATGAGCTGGACCAGGACCACACAGATTACCTATACAGGTACTACAGTTAATACTACAGTTAATACTGTGATCCTTATGTGTTTGTCATCAGCAAGTTTATTTCTGTAGGGCATTAACAAAGGGTTTTTCCTTCCAAAACACAGTAATTACAACATTAAGCATTTAAACACAAACTAAAAACCCTTTTAAAAGAAAAAAGCTAATAATTATGTGTGGGTATAAAATGCAAGTGATATCAGTTTCTCCTGTATAATATTGAAAAGATGTGCAGAGGTGCAAGCTAAAAAGGGTGGTTACTAAGTTTAGTTACTTAAATATAACTGAAAGACTTCAGTGAGTTTCACTAAAACGATACATTTTCTTCATGCTCATTCAGATGATTTTACTCCCTGTAAAATGACAGAATATAATTTTTAGATGATTAGTTTAGGCAGGAAAATGCTGGAATTTAAAGATGCTGAATATCAGCATAAATGTTCACTATCAGCAGTTTAAAGCAAGACAAATCAGCATCAGTGTCAGTTTTTAAAAACCCCTTGGTTGTACCCAACTTAAAGTATTTAAGACCAATCTGAGAGGAAGCGTCTCTTCCTTCAGGCTTAACTTTTTCTCATTTATCACAACATTAATCAAGAGAATGGGCCCTGCCCTGAAACAGAGAGTATTTATATTATTTGAGAAGAAAATGCTATAATATCATAAATGGCATCACTACTGTCTTCAAGGCAAGTTGGCCAACTGTTTAAATTATTTTAATTTAATACTGGTAACATGACTGATATAAAAAAAACGCTCATCCCATTCTCTTTTTTTCCACTGCCTCTGTAATAGTTTTAATTGAATAATAATTGATTGATATCCCACTCCAGGCTGTACCCCGAGATAACTTCAGATGAGCAGCGCCAGCAGTACAAGAAGGAGTTCGACTCTGATCTGGCCCGTTATAAGAGCCTCTGTGCCGAAATGGATGACATCAGTGACCAGATGCACAAGCTGAGCCGGGAACTGGACGCATTGAATGAGGGCTCCAGGGAGTACCAGGTAGGAAAAAAAAGAACAGGATGGAGTAGCACAGACTGGAAAAATTCAGGGCAGCCTGCCAGGAGAATATACTGTCATAGCTGGGCCTTTTAATTATATCTAAAAGCTTAGATCACTCCAGTATGAGTCTATTGGACAGCCATAGAAACACAAAGAAGTGAAGATGACCCAAGCCAGATTTTACTTTTGAGCTACAATTTCAGAATTGTCTTATATTGTTTATGTTATATAAAGTCAGCACAATTCAGTGAAAGAATTTGATTTTCCATTTTCAGCGTGTGGCAGAAGAGTATAACCGACTCAAAGATCTGAAACGGGTAAGTGGAATTCAATCTATTATTTATCTATAGTATTATAATGTGAAATTAAAGGAATAGTTTGACATTTTGGGAAATACACTCTTTTATCTGTATGAAGCTAGCCAGCAGCCAGATAGTTTAGTTTAGCATAAAGATTGGAAGCACGGGGGAAATAGCTAGCCTTGCTCTGCCCAAAGCTAACATTTCTAGGTCGTATCCAGTAACTTCCTGGAGTCTCCACTGTTACCAAGCAACCTTACTACATTTAAATTGACACTTAAATGTACACAAACTACCATAAAACTACAACTTGTGTAGATTAAACAGGATAGACTATAACCTGTTAATTAGTGAGCAGAACTTGGACAGAGCCAGGCTAGCTGTTTCCACCGGTTTTTACTTTATGCTAAGCTAAGCTAACTGACGCCTGTCTGCAGCTTCACATTCAGGGTACAGATGTGAGAGTGGTATTTATATTCTCGTGTACTGTCTGCACACAGTAGTATTGCTACTACTACCGATAATGTTGATTGTTTGCTTATATCTCTCTTGCTCTCTAGACGGCAGACTACAAAGCAAAGAAGAAGCAGTGCAAAGAACATCGACAAAAACTTTTCCACATCAAACGTCTGGTGAAAATCTATGACCAAGGTCTTTGTTAGTGTGTTTTACTAATCTGTCCAAACAGCTGAGGATGGACACTGACTGAGTGTGACCTGACTAAAGAAACAAGGATTTATCCTCCATTTTCTCTTGAGTTTTACTGCTTTTCTGTTTGAATTGTAGCAGTTAAGCCCATACAACCATGGCCTCCATACTACCCTTAGAGTCACTGAACCTCAACTGTTTTTCACCCTCATATTTACAACATCTGTATTATTTTTTCTGCGTGGTTGTAATATAAACAGCTTGACAACGTGGCACAGTTAACATATAAATTTGTTGTACATTGTGTTAGATTTTATTTTCCTTTTCAGTGGCAATTTTGAGTGTTGTAGTGTCGGAACCAATGAATGTCAGTTTTTATACAGATAAGAAGGAAATTAAATCTGCAGTTAAAACCCCTCTCTTTGGCATATTAATTCATTTTCATTAATACACTTATACATCCATGGTACATGTTGCAGTGTTTATTTGGCATTCTTCATACAGATGTAATTACAACACTTTTTCAAGTAGTTTGAAAAAAACAAAAACATAACAAAAGACACATCGTCATCTTTTGATTCTTTTAATAACGTTGCCATACACGTGAAATTTTAAAAACTCAGTAACACAAAGATAAGAAAACATTAATAGTATATTTATCTTTTTTTTTTCTCAATGGCATGATTGTGAGTTGTTGCCTAAAAGAAGAACATCCAAACAACTTTCAAAAAGGCTCGGTGGTAGATCAAGAAGCAGAGTTACATCCTTAATCATTAAATGCTTTAATATGCTGTATTTATAGCTGATTTCGTCGTTTTGTAAACTCGCCTCTTGAAATACCTGTGTGAGGAAAATCCTGAATGACCAGCGAATCAGGGCCCCGTCTTCTTTTTTTAACTCACCACAGATAGTGTGATGTTTTGGCATTGAATATCCTCCAAGTGCAGTTCTCCCACCAGATTTCCACCCATTACAGTATCATCTCACATCACTCAACAGCAGAGACTCACTCAGATGTTTGGAGATGAGAGTATGAACATCTCTCTCTATTATATCAGCCATAATGGCATGAAGGTAAGCTTCTTATTTGACATCTGAACAGATGACAGAGGTATTTTCATGTAAATACATACAGAAGAAAAACTGTGAAATCAATACTTTAATATGTTTAAATGAACCTTGAAATAAGTAGATGAATGAAACGGTCTCAACTCAGCAGAGATCAAAAACAACATTTGAACATGCAAAAAGACAAAGTTGGCCTCAATATATATACATTTCAATACATTTTTCAAGGGATCATTACTCCCAGAGACAGCACTGATCAACGTAAACTGGTATTTAACTGGTAGTGTTGGTTTTAAACTCTCTCATCACCAACTATAGTTGCTGAGCTAATCCTCATTGTTTTGAATTGTTAGTTGTGCTAGATTTCAGCCTGCCATTCTCAAAAAAAGGTCGATCCAAACAATGTTTAATAGCTGAAAGCACCATCTTCAGTCAGCCAAAACTCGTATTTCAAAACACAATTGAAAATCACTTTGGGGATCTTTGTTTTTTTTAAGATACAAGACGAATGTTTGTGACACTCAGAAGACTCATTTCATATTTCATAGATGTCCCAAATTCATAATGAATAACAAGGCAGTTGTCAAAAAGAAGGCGGTTTCTGGTGAACAACATTTACAGAGGTTTGTGTTTAGGAAATATCAGACTAAAGCATTCTGATGTCTAGTGAGGTATTAGTCCTTTCTCATTTAGACGTGGATTTTTCAGCAACAGTGAGCCCTGTGAATGAATGTAAATGTATTGTTCACTTGATGGCAGTCACAAGAGTCCATTCATCTCTTTCTCTCTGCTTCATGTACTATTTAAAAACCATCTCTGAGGATGACATGATAGACTTTGGTTGATTTTCCTTGGTTTTAGTTTATTTCTGTTCCATTTGATCAGTTCGTTGGCTTCCTCCTCAGTGTTGAGCTAAGAGAGTGGCAAGTTCAGTTTTCTCTTCAACAACGAGGCCCTTTTAATGTGTCTTTTATTCAGTTCACTGCACAACCACAGCTTCTTGATGCTTCAGTTAGACCCATTAAAATCATGATACTGTATTTTACTGTTACCAGTTGTGAGGATAAAAAGGTCACTGTATCACAAATGGTGAGCCATGGAAAATGAGCCCAGTGTGGGAAAAACTGTTCCGCTGACTTTCAGTGGCGGGACAGTTTTGTCCTCTAGATGTATTTGTAGCAGGGTGCTGGTGCCCTCTACATGAAACTGAGGCATCTTTAGTCACTATGGCATGTGGGTGGTGACATGACTGGCTGTGGTGGCCATATCGGAGCCCAGCATGAAGAGCTTGTCTCTGGCCTAAGATCTGGCACCAGAACGAGTGGGCTGGCACCAAGACAGAGCCGGCCTGGCACCAGCTCCTCTCTTCTCTGGAGTCCCATGTGGAGACAGAGGGCTCGTTTCATGAGGGGGAATAGAGCAGTTACAGTACAGTACATATGACGGCCAGCTGGCACTGCAGTTTCATAACCACACAGATGGATAGTGATGAGTCAAGAGGTTTCCTGTGGGTCCTTGTCGTCACTAATTCCAGACGGAGACCTCGTCCATCGGGGGGGGCTACTGTCCTGGGACATACGGCCAGCTGATTGAGCTTCCGGAAAGCTGCATGTCCCGGATCAGTGTCTCGATGGGTGTCTTTCCTACCAGGCGCATGAAAAAGAGCTGCGAGATGAGGCTGGCGGGAACGGCGCGCAGGGCCGGGAGGCGCAGGAGCAGGCGTCCAAAGCGCTGAGGCTGACTCGGGTACTGCATCCTCTCGTACTCTGTCAGAGCCACCTGAGCCTTCTCCTGCAGGGACTCCACGTGGACTGGGTCTGTTAGACCGCAGGCGTCTGAGAGGGAGGAGGAGGCAGTTACTTAATAGTGTGGGCATGTTACATAAAGAGTCGTGATGACCTGAGAGGAAGGGTGAAATCCCAGCACATAATGTGATAAAATGCCTCTGAGAACACGTACAAATATAGTGCCTCATTATGTCTACACGATAAGAAGAATTAAACATTTAACACCTTTAAACCCAGAACATAACTTTTTAATACTAGAAGACCAATCCTGCAATTTCTTTTTAGATCTGAATGCTTTTGAAAGAGGAATTCCCACTCAGCAATCTGTGTAGGAAGCCACTTTAAAAAAACTTACAATGCACGGTGCTGCATTATGATCAGCGATGGCACAAAATTATGCATGAGTGCATTATTGCATTTTCATAAATAAGCCAGGAGGTGGTGCCATAGTAAGTAAATTCACACATTATGTAGGTGAATGTACCTGCAGACACTTTAGGTTTGTTTTAGGCTTTATTATAAGATCTACAGTATTTTCACAACACTTTTACTGTTGTGGGCCTTTGATGTTCTTTTAGACTCTTTATTTGTGTGTGTTCACTTCCTATTCATGGTTATCTATTAGAGGGGCATCACAACAGTTCTTCACATGAGGTTTACTAGTCGAACTTAGTCATACTCAGCCTGTGAAAACAGTCAGAAAATATCAGAATATCTGAGCCACAGCTGCATTCAGAACACTTCATCGCTCGAGTTCCACTTTAAACGTGGCAGCCTGGTGTGGTTCTGCAGCTCACTGTGTTACAATAACAGCCGATAAAGCAGAAGAGCAGCAATAATCACCCGGTGAGAACAGCGCGATGGCCTTGAGACAGCTGTACTCAGCCGAGTCCACCTGCAGACGGGTCAGCTTGTCCACTTGGTCCTGGAACACCCTCACCTGGTCCATGAACGACACCACGCGCTCCGCAGACATGGGCGAGGAGTGAAAGCCGGCCGCGGCCAACAAAGGAGCCATGTGGAGCGGCAGGGCCGACTGGGCCGCATTGAGGATGAACAGCTCGCTCCAGCTCAGCCTCAGCAGGGCCACCTGTGGATTTGTTAGTGTGTTAAATCAGATTGCTCTACACACATACATACACTCATACATTTTGAATGTGCACTGTATTCATTGTACTCTTTTCTGTTTTTCTGCTACATTTCCAAGAATATCTTCTGATAATGAGGTAATAACATCCAAACCATACTTTTTTACCTTTTAAATTAAATGTAATATACTAACCTGGTCTGACACAGGCAGCTCAGGGAAATAAGGGATGTTTCTGGCCCACTCCACGGTGCTGAAGAGTAGCCTGGCAGCCAGTTCACAGATGTTATCGATCCCCATGGCGTTATCCGGACCGGGCTGTTGGTTGTACTGGTGTCCATACCGACTGCTGGGGTATGGTTCGGCTCGCAGCAGCTGGGAAATGAGCTCTGACACCGGCTGACCTCCGCCACTTCCACCGTTGTTGTTGTTGTTATAGAACTCGCCACCCAGGCCACTGGCACCACCTATGGGTGTGATGGAGGGGCTGAGGCTCGGCTGAGGTGGGATGCGACCGCGTTGAACTGCTGTAGTTTGGTTGGGGGACAAAGGGGAGGGGAGGAGAGGAGGGGGAAAAAGAAGAGAAAGGGAGGAATAGAAACCAAGGGGGGTGGGACAAGAGAAGATAAAGAGAAAAGTAAATGGTAAAGGATGAGAAGAGGTGAAGGAGGGGAATTGGAGAGGAAAATAGAGAGGAAGAAAAGTTAAAATGGAGTTCAGCCAGCGGTGTATGTCAGAATATCAGCAGACAGACTTGACCCAATTAGGAAGCAATTCCTTAAGATTAAAGGAGGGACAATTGAGCCCAGACTGATTCCTCAAGATGGGCGTGAAAGTGAGAAGAAATGTTCTTGTGCCCATCAGGCTAGATGAAGGTTATCTATGGAAATGAAACAAAGACTTTTACTCTCCATTAAAATTTTAAACCTCTGCAAAATTAATTCTGGAGGAGAATTACAACATGTTATAACCTTGTAGTATATTCTAATCTTTACACACACTTAGAAACACCCCATGAGACCAAGAACATCACTTAGTGTAGAGAAAGTACCACAACTGTGACGGACAGCATTACTGCCAAAACGGAGACAGCAGGGCAGACTACTGAATAGAGACTCATTCATCTGGGGATAAGAATTCATGTGGTAAGCATCTGCCCTGATTAAGTGTCCTTGAGCAAAACACTGAATCCATTCCAGCTCCGGAAATGCTGCTCTGTAGCTGTCCCTGACCTCTGACCTCTCTGTGGAGGTGGTCAGGTAGAGGGGATTTCTCTGTAGGGAGCCATAGTGTGTCTCATTAGCATGCTTTACGATCCATCAGTATGAGGGTAAACAGCTCAAAGGTTGTTTTTAAAATGACAAACTTTCCCACAAGGTCAAATCTATTGTCTATGGTTGCAAAATTGAAAAGCCTTTCAATATTTCAAGTATCTATATGCACTATTCATTAGTTGTTTCTGTGTCTCTATCGGTGTCACATTGAATGATGCCTCACCTGGGCTCCATCATTTAAGGGGAAATCCCCATATTGGATTCTGCCTGATAGAGCCAACACGGCAGAAGGGTTTCTGCAGCTTCAACCAGAGGCTTAAGGCACTGGGACGCAGGTGTCTTAGCACTGTATCCCTCTCAGCCAGTCTAACACAGGCACTAGATTAAGCCACTTAGTACATGGCATTGAGCTGACACGCATGGCTAGCTTAGCCATGATAGGGCCTAGACTGCCATGTGTGGCATTTTCTCTGCACTGTGGAGCTCATGGAGCAGAAGAGGCAAGATAACGACAAAGGCAAATTTGACTATGATTGATATTTTTCTTTTCTAAGAGCAGCTCATTGAAGTAATGAAAAGGCTCTTCACTGAAGGAAATGTCAATTATTTTCCTTTTTTATATCTATTCACTTGCGATATTTGGAATATTGCACGTGTACAATCACAGCGTGTCCCACAGTGTCTCCGATACTATGGATCAGGTTAGACAGATACCTTCTTTGCGCATGCCAACACGGAAGCATTTCTTCAGTCGACAGTACTGGCACTGGTTCCTGTGATGCTGGTCAATCTGACACTCTCTGTTTGACCTGAGGACATGAACGAATGATTATGAGACTACAGATGACAGCCACTAACTTATCAAGATCATCAAAACTATCTTGGCACTTGTGTAACCAATCCTACTTTACTGCAAATGAAAATGTGAAGAAGGAAAGCTTCTCAGCGATGCAAAGTCATCTTCTGTTCACAAACATGTTAATGCATGCAAAAAGCTGCTTTCACAGGTTATATTAGTTATTACTAATATATAACATTATAGCATATAACATTATTACTGCATCATGATTTTTCATTAGGCTACAAGAAACATTATAATGCTTAGAAAGCAAATCGTTTCATTCAGTGTTATTTCAAAAACATAGCTCCACTGTTCTTATGTGAGCTTTACTAAATACTCAATTAACTCTAAAAATAATACAAATATTGATCGATGATGAAAATAACCATTAGTTGCAGCCCTAAACTTAAGATTGTAGTTATAGAACTAAAATTGAATGTGGTCATTTACAGTAAATTGTACAAAATGACATATTAAATGTGTCAGTTTATTTCTCTGTAATTAATAACAATAGATGTCTTTGTTTACCTGTAACAATTTTACAGTGAAGCCTTTATTTGTGCTTCTATGTATGACGTGTCACAAACATAGCAAAGTTGGGCTGCAACTTTGTTTTCATTATCGATTCATCTGCCACTATTTACTCGTTTAATTGTTTAATTAGTAAAATGTGACTGATAGTGGTGAACAATGTCCATCACAATTAAGGTAACTTATTCTCTTTTTTGTTGTTGTTAGTTTTATTTGACAAAGAGTTCAAAACACAAAGATATTCAGGGTACTATCATACAGGACTATCAAAGAAGCAGAAAATAATCACATTTCAGTGCTTGTTGGTTGACTAATCAATCAACTGTTTCAGTTGTATCATAGAGACACCTTTAATATTTCTCATGCATTGTTTTGTGTGACTGCAACAGCTCTGCACAAAAGTCAAGTATCATTATGCATCAGTCGTTCAGGAATGTCTCACCATTGTGTCAAAAAAACTGATTTCTCCCCAAACAGAAAAACCGAAATAAAAACTAAAAACGCATTTCCAGGGTTTGTTCATTAACGCTGGCACATGTTGTTAGAACAGTTAGAAAGACGTTAATTACTCGTTTTGTACATTATCATCTATCGATATATAACCATGTGTCGCAGTAACTTACTCAGCTTTGTGGGGTTTCAACTTTCAGCAGGGCGTTTATTAGAGCATGATTAAACGAACACATTACCCACAATGCCCCTCTCACCGGCATGTGTAGCTGAGGTTGCGTCTGACGCTCCTCTTGAAGAAGCTCTTGCAGCCCTCGCAGGTGAAGACGCCGTAGTGTTTCCCGCTGGACTTGTCCCCGCACACCACGCAGTCCACCACGCACGCCTTGTCGTCGTCTCCGGCCTCCATGTCGCTGCCCCCCGCCTGGGGAGAGCCGTCCTCCTCCTCCCCCCTCAGGTAGCTCTTGTCCCCCAACCCGTTTGTGCCCCCATTGGGATCTCCCCAGCCCCCACTCACCATGGCCATCGCTTGGTTACCGAACCACGGCAGAAGAAAATGGGACAGGCAGCCAAGATCTCTGGTTGCTGTCAAGGTAACACAAACATCCAAAGTCCAGATTGTGTGTTTCCTCTTGCCTGGAGAGAATCACTATTTTCTGCTTTCCCGTGCTCTCAGTTGTTAATTAATTCTCTTGATTATTGAGCATATAATGGCACAACTGAAAGGGGGAAAAAACAGTCCTCGGGCTAAACAAGCAGATGTCAATGTGGGGGGAAAAAACAGCATTGAGGAGGAGGGTGTTTGGCAGGAAAAAAAACAAGAGCCGTTCTGTCTCCTCCCACTCCACTATGACCTGGAAACAGTCTCAGTGTGGCAACTTTTAGTTTTAGTTTAGTGTTTCAATTCTCCCCCCTTTTCTTCTTCCTTTATCCAACTAGTAGCCACAGTGTATTGTTTTGTCCTTTTTTCCCCCCCTTCGGAACAATTCCTGAGATGGTGAAAGGGAAGCCCGGTCGAACGTAGTCACGCTTCAGCCGAGGAACCTTTCACAGGAAACAATGAGTCAAACACACGGTTCTCCTTCAAAGAGAGAAAAGGCAGAATGATTTGCAAGCAAATGACGTGAAAGGTGAAAATCCCCTCTACCACACGCACAGCCCCACATACTGTTCTCTTCTTCACTCTCACATACACTCCTAGCTCTGTCTCTGTAGCAACAGTAATGGCTGAAAAAGGACCTCAGTGTAGCTTGCCTTAGCACATGCCTGGAGAGGCTTTGACCACCCCTCTTAAAGTACCCCTTACACTGAATTTGTCTTTGCTCGCTACAATTATTCCTCATGTAAGGCAGCTGTCCACCAAAATGTTCACCTCTAAATCCTTCCAGAAATGATGCCAAAGCTTACCTTAATATGCTGTGTCTGTGGCTTCCCTCACTGGAAAATAAATCCTTTTCTCTCTAGATCTTCCCTCCATCCAGCGAGGTGCAGACACAGCTCCCCTATTCTGCTGGAAACCTCTCAGGGGCAGCATTGTGACCTACAGCGGAGACGTTCCCGATCAAGCAAAACAAGTTGATGTCCCCACAGCAACAACATCACTTTGGTGTGGCCGTGGGCTTCTTCTTTGAGGCGCCGCCAGCTGCGGCAGCTGCAGCGGGAGACGAGGCGACGTGGACTGCCTGCGCCGATCGCCTCCAAAATACACAACACAAGCAGATCCTCGACACAAGGAAGTGGTCTCTCTTCCCCTGCTAGTTGTAGCACGGGTGCTCGCCTGTTACAATATCCTCTGTGCTGCTTCTTCCTTCCAAATAAAAAACATAAAAACAACCAAAACAATCAAAAATGGCAGGAGCGCGTCCGTCAGCTCAGCCCTCCATAGTTCCTGTTGTTGCTCTCCAGGCACTCGTGCAGGCTTCTCTCTCCAGCCTTTTGTCAGTGCTTGCCCACCAAGAACTAATGACTTGCGGCCTATCCCTGTGTGCTGCTTTCCGTCGGTGTGTGTGTCTCTGTGTGTGTGTGTGTGTGTGTGTCTTTCTCTATGGCTCAGGCAAACGAGGTGGGGGGTTGAAGGAACGGGTGCTCCTCTTCCCCCTCTTTCTCTCTCACAGTTCACAAATCAAATTATGATTCAAGAAGATGGCCACAGCCCGAGACAGGCTGGATTTCTCAGCATTTGCTCTTTTTTTCCCCCTCCTCGCCCCTCTTTCCTCTTGTCTGTTTTCCTCCAACCTAATTGTGTGTGTGTGTTTGAGAGAGAGAGATCAAGCAAAGCCAGGGAGAGAGAGAGGGAGGGAGCAAGAGTGTGTGCAGAGGGGGAGGGGGCAGTCTATGTGTGTGTGTGTGTGTGTGTGTGTGTGTGTGTGTGTGCTCCCAGGGATTTGACACTGCTATTCAAGCCCTGCGGTTACCATGGTGCTGGCCTCCTTATATGGCCATTGGAGTCAAAGAGCAAAGAGAGTGGGCTGTGTGGGCCAGCATGCACACACACACACACTCATAGGAAGGATGTGGAGGATCTCTCTCCTCAGAGATGCAGAGAGCATGACCCCAAGGCCTCAAAAACCACCTCGACAATACCAGATTACCCTGAAGCCCTGCAACAAATACAAGCAAGCCAATCTCCGGCCTGCCCTTTGTCTTTTAGAAAGCAATCAAATGTTGCCTCTGAAAGTTTGTACAATTTTAAAAAAGCCAAGCAAAGCTGCAGCGAGTCGAACTTTACTTCTCAAAGGGAGGATACATCTCTCGTACTTGAGCAACACACTTTGATCTTGCCTACGTGCGAGCAGCCGCCCTGGGAACCTGCTTATTGTGCTGGAAATAAAGGTTACCATTTTGTGGTCATTGCTCATTTGCTCAAGGCCCTCTGTCTCAGCGCTTTGTGGAGCACACTGTGATTTGTGTTCGAAGTTACCCCAAGAGGTCAAACTGACTTTCACACCCCTGCTGCGCTAAAGAAGCCCAGGGTCAAATGGAGATAAAGGGGAGGAGGACGAGGCACAACGGCCCTGGATAAGAGCTTTAAGAGATAAGTGATGAATCTGCTTGTAAATATGTGGCTCTTTGGGGGTAGGGGATGGGGGGTCGCAGCCGCAGGTATAGCGAGATGAAAGATTCACTATATGCAACCTGTTCTCTTATCTAAAGAGAGTTTACAGAGATTTTGAAGGCATTCTTTTCCCCCCACGGACACTTTTATGACATTCCTACATCTAAACCCAGCTTTACCCCCTGGAGAACCGAATGTGTGTGTGTGACAGAGAAGCATTGTCCTGATCATTGTGTAGCTAATGGGTCGTCAGAGGGTTGTGTGTGTGTGTGTGTGTGTGTGTGAGAGAGAAAGAGAGAGAGTGTGTGTTAATTTGAATGAATGTCCCCTTAATTAGGCCACTGTGCCTCCTTATTGTAGCTTATTGTGCTGGGAAAGATTAGGCTTGTCAAATAAAGGGTGCTTGTAAAGGACTGGGTGTCTTTGTGTGTGTGTGTGTGTGTGTAAGAGATTCGATATCCACAGAGCTGTTAATCAATAGTTTTGTACCTTAGAAACAGAACATTTGAGTACATTTGTTCTATTTGTTTGTTTTGAACAGTAGATATCAGCTCAGTGTTCATTTAATTCTGTTTGAGTCCATTTTGTGTAATATTTGAATATCTAATCACTACCTGGTTTTAGTGCAGTCGCTGTGTCAAAAGCAAGTGCAACATAACATCCACACTGATACTTATTTCTATGTCATTTAGATTGAGGCTAAGTTAATTTGCTATCCAGGAACACCAGGCTTGCCTAATCGTGTTTTAACTCTGTTTCAGTGCTCCTGTGGATTTCAACCCCAGGATACTGGACTTCCTCTATGTCGTCACGTGTAGGTTTAGCCATACCTCACCAAATGGCATCATGTTGCCATCATAACATGGCAGTGGCACATTCCTAAACTTTCTGTCTTAACCATCACCTTAAAAAGACTCCTCCCTGCTTTCTAGCAGACATCAAATGGAGTCTTTTTCCGTAGAGGATTCTTACAAAGGCAAACATTATAAATGTCTTTGCAAAACTACAACAATATTGACAATAATTTAGATTACATTAAAATAGCATTTGAACAGATTGAATATTTCACATGGAAGGGAGAAAGGGTATGATAAACTATAGATTCAAAGAGACGCTGTAGATGTCTATCACTTCCACTTTACTGTGTGGGTCTGTTTGAGATGTACCAGTGGGGGCAGGAGTGACGTGACCTTTGAACCGGCAGTCAGGAATGAAGAATCTAGAAAATGCAAGACTGCAAAGATGTCTGCCAAGCTGCCAGCCCAAAAGATATACAGTAGTATGCACACAGAGACAGCTGACACTGAAGCACAGATGGTTCAAAAACTCTCTTTGGCCAAACATATTTAAATAATCTTTACGATGTATTTATGCCCAGTGACGCGCAGCTAGCAGCCAAGGCTGGCTAGCAAAAAGTCAAAAACATGAAGCACTGAAACAAGGTTTAGTGGTATTAATCTGGGGGAAGTTATTCAACAAGTTGAGGGCATCTGTAGCACAAAATATAGCTAGCTGCAGCTAACACTTTTACTAACTGACTAGACTAACCACAATAAGTAACTTCAGTTAACTATCATCTTAACTTGAGCGATTTAATTAAATAGTTTGGCGGCACTAATTCATATATTAGGGAACTAATATCTAATTTGTGCTTAAATTATAAAATATTCGCCACTGAATATCTGTGGGTCTCCAAACAAAGGAAAAACCATGAGAAGTAAACCGGTTTTTAAACCTGAAAACTAATATTAACACAAACTTATGTTTTCACAAATCCTATAACTCTACATAACTTCTATCTAAACTTTATCCTTACAAAAGTACAGTCAGTCACTAGTTTATGAGGTACACCTAGATAAAAATGAATGAAGGCAGGATAGGGCTGTTTTATATCAATGATGGTAGACTAACATTATAACTAATGAATATGGGATTTATTGCAAAGCTATCCGACTGCATTCGTTTTAGTTTCAGCTTTCAGTCAACCAGAAAGTTTACAGTTTACAGCAATCATGCAGTACATGGTTGACATGAACCTCTGATCAATCCACAGTTGGTTGAAGAACAAAAAGTAATATCTGCACTGTAAAGAAATAGAAAACAAAAAAGGAACCTGAGCTAGTTTGTGTTTCCTTACACCGCCTCGCTGGTTTCTTTTACTGCAGCCATTATAGGTCACTTCTATTTCTGGTTTGCAAAGCTTAGAGTCTTCATGCACCACCAGCAGTGAGTGTAAATAAGAAAGCAATTCTTCGCTAAAGCAGGTACACACACATACACACACACATTTGTATGCACCACCATGTTTGTCCATGTCTCCTCCGGAAGGTTAGAATTTGCTGACCGTATACCTCTACCTTCATAATGAGACCTTGACGGTATTGTTCTTTTGAAACTTTCCACCTTTGTTAAAAATAATAAATAATAATAATAATATAATAAAATAATAACTAGTCATTGTTGAAACTTTATGTCTTTGTTCAGCTCACCCTGTCATTGGGGTGAAAAGCCTCCAGGTTTGTTGTGAAATAGGAGGAATATAATTAACAAGTCATGGCTGTAATTTGAAACCCCTGTTTAAGGTTGAGCATGCCTGATTGGGATCATCGCATGTGAACTACGGTTCTGTTGGTGAATATGTAAAGAGTCTTTTCTTTCACATTGTGAGCCTGTGTCAAGCAGCTGGTTTACAGTTCAATGGATAACCTTGCTGTTTCAAAGGGCTTTTTGGCCTTTGGTCAGCTGTCTGACCCCTAAGAGGACACAGCCATACCTTTAAGGGAGGTCTTGTTTGCTCTAAAACCAGCTAGCAATACGTTCTTTTTACATTTCTAGCTCTAACTTCTAATCCAGTTTTACACGTTGAGCACTCAAATGTTTCAGTTCGAATTTTGTTTGATTATATAAGTATATTTTTTCATCAGATGAAATTAGAGGAGGTTCTGTTTTTTTTTTTGATTACTCAACAGATAGTGAATTTGTTTCTCGGAAGAGACCCTAACCTTTTTATGGCATAAAAAAACATTAATAAAGTTTTTTTGTTTGATTTAATTGTGTGCAATCCACTTTATTTTTAACCTTGTAATCTACATCAGAAGTCCTGTCAGTAGCCCTGTCAGTCAAACATAAAAGAATTCTTAGCTGTTGTTTTTTTGGCTTTAAATGTTTAGACTTTTTTAACGTTGAGATTACAGGGTGGGTCATTAGACCCCACCCATTGGAATTTCTGGGCAGGCCCAAACACGACTCATTCAACTATTGATTCATTTAACATTTTAAGTTAACCTTTAAGGTCTGTTCCAAAGAGCCATCCCATAACAAATATGACCATCCACCCCACATGTCCAAGTGTCTAAAGTTAGGCTAGTCCCTTCCCCGAGGCATCCCCAGCAACCACTGTAATTCAATCTCTGGGTGTTTGTGTGTTTCTCAACCGCAGCAGCATATGGAAAGTAGGTCTTTACTTGAAGTAATCATGAGGCGTCTTTGTAGCCTTCTGCGTTTTCATCACGCTCTGATGGCTGTTAAATGTTTAGACTTGAAGTGACAGCTTCTGCCTGAGACTAGAGTGACCTGTGACCTTTGAGGAATGGACAAGCCTGGAAACAAAAACAGAGGCCTTTTGTGTGGGTCAAAGAGAAAACATCTGCTGGGCTGAAGACACAGAGAGACGAGGGGGATTAACTCTCTGGGATTCATCATTTGGCCTTTTCAGCCACCTCTGAGGAGAGGTGCCTGATGGGAACATGCAGAAAGCCACTGTATGTCATATCATTACGACCCAAATCCTCCTTTTTTTTTTTACCCATTAAAGCCCCAGCTGCCTCATGGCTCAGCAGGAAAAATTGATAATAAAAAAACCCAGATAAATACAGTATGAGGAAGAATTTCTTTGATATGAATGCTGCAGTTTCTCGTATCACATCACCACAGGAGCCACTGGTCACAGCTAGTCTTTCATTTTTAAATTAAATTTGAGTCTGAATAAATGATCTGAGAGGATTGCACATCACAGCGCCAGTTGAGAAAATTCATTTGAACAATTCCAGCTTTGATATCATCATGCATTGTCATGATAAATGAGTGTCTGTCTGAATTTTTTAACCCCACCAAAGCAGTACATTGTAATTTAAACTTGGCCAATGGGTTGTTGCCCACTCAGAGACGTAGATAACAAGAGAAATAATTTCCAGTCTCTTCCTCCACTTAACACAAACTCTGCATGTGCAGTTATTTATTGTTTATTTGTCTCTGTTCAGTCTGGGGGTCATCTCAGGTATTCACCACTTCCCATCTCTCAGTAACAGAAACCTCTTTCTTCAGCCTAGCCATTTGATGTAGCACACAGCTGTGATATAGGTAACCAGATCCTTTTGAGCAATTTACTAATTAGCCAAACATCTCTGGATTCATGGTGTGATTATAAATTAGGAATCTTGTTGTTTTGTAATAGCAGGTAAACCAATATGGCTGGTGGGTGAAGTGAGAAATGCTGGTGTAAATAGAAAACATAGACATTTGATTATTTAGCAAATTTTTATTTTTTGTCAAATGAATAGTAAGACGTTGTAGGATATACACTTAGGGAGCAGTTGCTAGGCAACCATCAGAAATTCCAGGACTTTTCTGCTCCCGGCCATCAAATAGTGCAGACAAATATAAAACGTGTTAATTAGTGAGAACCAAGAGTTAGATAAGAGGAGCAATACTACAGTTGTATGAAACTAATATGAAGGTACAGCCAAGAGACGCTTATGGAGGCAATAGCTAAATTAGCCATGTTAAAAATCATAATCCAAAAACAATAATTCAGTTTCTATACAAATGAAATAAACAAGACAAAGTGTTAATTATTGAGTTGTAGAGGTGCTGGTAGGTGGATCGTGTTACCTTGATAGAGCCAGGCTAACTGTCCCCATCAGTTTCCAGTGTTTGTGCTAAGCTAAGCTAACTGGCTGCTGGCTTCAGCTGTATTGATCTTCTCATCTAGCTCTTGGGAAGAATGGGTGTACGGGTATTTCCCAAAACACCAACATTTGCTTTGAGAAATACAAGTCACTTGTTAAAAGTTGCTGGACATTGGTTAACCGTGGCCTGTTACTAAAATACAAATACACATACACCAAGTACATAGGAAGGTTATAACATGTATTAGTAAAGCTCTGTTGAAATCAGCCACTATAAATACACATTTCAGATGAATTCTAGGTTAGCTTACATTTTTTGTATTTGGAGGATAATTGCTAGTTTAACAATTCAGGAGCATAGACTGTCAGTCCATCAAATATTAAATACAAATGATCAGACCAGTAACAGTAAAAACCATAAATAAGTAAAATACAACATTTTAACTTGGTTTATCTTGCACAGCTGTTTATCTTGTGTCCCACATCCTACAATTTCACAGCTTTACTTGAGGATCATTTACTTCTGAAATCTTCCATTTCATTCACTACATTTATTGATAAATCGAGCAGCTGCAGTTATATTGATTCCCCACTAAGTGTCAGTGTTTCATGACAATACTGTGTGTGTGTGTGTGTGTGTATGTGTGTGTGTCTGTATACTGAGACTGTCCTCTGAAACTTGGATATATAATAATAACAGGGTTTCTTGTGTTCATGCACATAATATACATGGTTCAATTTTTTAAACAGTATAATCAGTTTAAATACATCAAAGCCCTTTACCCATATTACAGTACCTAGAATTTGATACATTCATGTTTAAATTCTAAACTTGTTTAGTTTAAAACAATATGTTCCAACATATTCCAAAAAATACTTTTGTTCAATTGTCTGAAATCTAAACAATATATTCCATTGCACTGAATGTATAATAAAATGATGTGTATGTTTATGAAGTTTTTAATAAAATTTAAATTAAGTAAGAATAGAGCAGTTCAGCCCATTATGCCACCGTGGCCTAATTGTGTCAATGACAAATTGAGCTTCAGTATCTTATGTTGCTTATTCAAAGCAGTAATATTCTTCATTTTAAGCCAACACAAGCTGATCTCAGTGCAACCTCAGTGGATGTTGGGTGGGTTTATGTTTTATTTAAATTAAAGAAACATGAACATAATGGAGTGCAGTGTGAGGTTCACTCGAGTGACTTTGGAGTCTAGTCTTCGAATTTCAA
>JAVQJD010010593.1:0-21930 GCA_036023655.1 Nannoperca australis
AGATAGATAGATAGATAGATAGATAGATAGATAGATAGATAGATAGATAGATAGATAGATAGATAGATAGATAGATAGATAGATAGATTAATTGAATTTGTTCTAATTTGTCATATTAACACCAAAATAAATTGAAATGTTTGTTGCACGAGAGGGAAAGCAAGAAAAGAAAGCAATAATTTCCTCACGACACATTTCAATCCTGTAATAAATGTAAGCATGGTAGCTGCAGATAGACCATCCAGAGGGAAATACTGTAGACATATTACCCACATGAATTTTATAAAATACAATGAGGTGACTGAACTCACACGCGCTCTATAAGCCCCTACTGTACTGTAGGGATACTGTATCCCGTGCGATTCCTCTCTGGGGTTTTATCGAAGCTCTTTCTTCCTTCTTTTTTTATTATAAAAACCCGGTGATCATTTTAAATGCAGTTAGGTTTCTGTCGATCTGAAAGAGAAGCCGAGAGGGAGAGAGAGAGAGAGAGAGAGCGAGAGGGAGAGAGAGAGGGGGATAGTTAGAGAGACGGAGAGAGAGGGAGGGAGAGAGAGCAGCAAAAACTTTCCTCTAAAGTTAGTGCGGAGCTTTCACTGTGAGTGAGGCGGGGTTACAGCCTGGACTGAGCCACAGCGGCTTTGCAATGCGGCACCGCAGCGAACCTCCATCCAACTTTATTATCAGCAACTCCAATTTTCATCTCTAGACACAACCATGTACTCCCCTTACTGCTTGACACAGGTATGAAAACGTATTTTCCATGCTCCTCTTTGTTGCTCTCTTTTCCCCGGTACAGTGCGCCTCCGGTGTGTTGTGTGTGGTTACAGTGTTGTGCTGCCTGCCGTGCTGCTGCTTGTCATTTGTTGCGTTTTAAGGACCCTTTTTTTCCCCAGCTCTGCTCTCTTTTCCCCGAAAGTCTTTAACCTCTCTCTCCCTCTCTCGCTCCCTCTCTCTCTCTCTCTCTCTCCCCCTTTCTTTTTGATGGCACTCCTCCAGCGGGCTTTCTTGTGCGTCTCATTGCGCATGGTTTGGAGAGAAAATGGCGCTTCTCCCAATTCTATTTTATATAAAACGGAGGTTGGAGAAAGGGGAAGAAGGGCTCGGTGCCCTGACAGTTGGCGACTAATTACACTCACCCCGAGGCAACAATCGGCGTTATCGACAAATGTAATAAACTACGAATTGAGTTTTAATGTGTCTCGTTGAGTTGTGGGACGGTTTATTTTTTTTTAATGATGAGGGTTTCTGACCTGCGGCTGTTACGGTGGTCTGCCGGTCTTCAGCCCCGGTCGGCGCTGGGGGCTTTTAGGGTCACCGTGGACACATTCACAACTATCTCTCGTTTAGTTTATTTCGCTCCAGCAGCCTCGTTTAGAAGTTAAACTACGTTTTTTGGGGCACCCTGAAGGCGGCGGAGGGAAGGGTGGGCGTGTGTTGTGCGGAGAGTCCGAGCTGCACGCGGCTAGATTAAAAACTAAATACAGTTGACTTTTAAAGGAGAAATAAAGCTACTATATTTAATTTCCCTTAAGAACACAGTTGTTAGATTAACGACAGCATAGAATGGAGCTTTAGAGGAGTTAACTCACTGTAAAAAAAAAAAATTAAATAAAAGAAAATCTCGCTTCACGTGGAGGTGCGCAATTTCAAAGGCTGTTCGGGTGTGTTTCAAGCAGGTGATTAACTGGCCATTTTAGTTTTACTTGTCTTAAAACAGTTTAATAAAAATGTATTAGATAATTGACATGACCACTTTGGATATTCAGCTCACGTTTTTGTAAATAAATGCGCAACTCCGTTTTGACCTTTCGGGCCTCGTGCCCTGTACGCACTTCTGGCACTATACAGAAAACCCTAGACATATCTTTTCTATCAGCTCAAAGACTAGAATCACACATAGGCATATTATATGTATGTAAAGAATATCCACCAGAAATAACCTTTCATTGATTAATGCAGTTAAAGCAGTTTTGAAGTGAGAAAGACCCCGGGCTTGGTGATTCTTTCTTTATGTCACTGGAAGTATTATTTTCTATTGTGTGCTTAACTTGCCTTGTTCCAGTGTGCGGAGTAATATCTGTAAATGTAACAACGCCGTGTAGCCGAACAGCTCACAACAGCAAAGGTCAAGTCTTAAATGACCTCTTTTTTTTTGTGGTTTCTCTTGTTTCGCGCTGTTCTTGCGGACACGCACATTTAAAGTTGTCGTTTTAAACAATGCTTCCGTTCTCAGATGCACACATTCAGTTGAGTCACTGCAGAGTTAACACACACACACACACACACACACACACACACACACGAGCTGCAGCGGCGCCGAGCTGCAGCTTCAGGCCGCCGCAGGTGATTTTGACGTTTCAGTATTTTACCACAAAACCCCTCTTTAAAGATCAAGCTGAATATAACCTTTCAACACCAGGATTTGTCAGTAGGTAGTGTGATATTTGTCTGAGGTTCAAGTGCCTCTGGTAGTCAGGAGTTAAACTGTACAAGAACTTAATTGGACTGTCAGGCTTATGCACTATAATGTTTAGCATTCATGTATAATGTGAAATGATTTAGCATTATGGAGTCACAGCTGTTTAGCTTGAGGCCTGCAGAAATCTTTCACTGATGCAGGGAGGTCACTGCTTGCCGCCTCCCTCTCGTTGTCAGAGTTATGCTGTTTTGCATTGGTATGTTATGGGACAATATCATATTTTTTCGTTCATCTTTTTCAGATAATATCAGACGTTCTAATTTGATGAAACAAGGAAATTGTGATTATCCCTTAAACAGAACAGTGTGTGATTTGACGAGTTCCGTGGAAAACTTATCCCAGGCCCTCTGACCAGACCTCCATATGTTTGCTAGTTTTTAAAAACTGTTCAAATGTAAAAACTAGACTTCATCTTTTTTTATTATTATTATTATTATAAGAGTCAGAAACCGTGGTTGGCTCCAAAATAGTCTGCACTTGAAACGCTTCTCATTTCTGTTGCTTTTTATTTTCTCTTGGAGTTTTAAACAGTGAGGAAGACATTTTCTAATCAATAGTCTATTTGGTTTTGCTCCCTACTGCATATTAGCACAGATCATTTTCCAAGCCTGGTGGTATGAGGCAGAGGTCCGCGTCGAGTTTCCTCTTTCTTTCCATTAATTAAAATTAATTGGCAGCAGATCCCCTCACACGAGCGCCGCACGGACGCGTGCTGCCCATATGCGCGATACATATTGATCTGCTTAGGCTGCTGTTAATGCGTCTCCCGGTCCTACTGGAGGGTATCAAACACAGCTGATTAGTCTGCATTCTCTCATTTCTCCTTGAGAACTTGTGCGATTCGCACGGCAGATAACAGCAGTCGACAATGAACTTGGAAAACGTCCGTGCATCCTGCCTGCGGGTATAAGTGATAGGCTGTTCCTCTCCGTTTGACACCTGCAATTTGAATTCGACTTGAACACCCGCCTTTAATTTGCTGTAAAAGCCTGTTTTAATGATCTGTGGTTTGAAGTTTCTTTATGCGGCTGCGTGTGTGTGTGTGTGTGTGTGTGTGCATCCACACCCGGGCACACATGCATGAATTATACTAATGCGCATGATGTGCATGCTGCTGTTGTCGTTCTGTGACTCCATTAAAACTGTGTTCTTCGACCCGAGTCGTGTAGGCCTTAATAATTCACAAAACATAGAAAACATGCAAAAGTGATGTAAACAATCAACGATGTATTATTAATGCTGGTAAAAAGCTTTGCTGGAATGGCCTGGTAGGCAACGGACACGATCAGCCAATAGTGTGCGCACGTGCACTTGCCAAACAGGTTTTTTTTTTTTTTTTTTTTACTGGCTACGTGGCATTGTTTCACGTGCCCGTGACGGAAATGAATTTGCATAAAGTTTTAATGCGGTTTGAAGGTCGCGGAGGCGTCGTTAATTAAAACTTTTATGTGCTGCGTTTTGAAATCAATTATTTCAGATTCCACTTAAGTCCGGCTTATCCGAAATGAGATGTGGGCTGCTAATATACAGCGCGTCTCACACACACTGCCAACTTTTGAAGCTTTTCTGCAAACTGTCTCTCTCTCTCTCTCTCTCTCTCTCTCTCTCTCTCTCTCTCTCTCTCTCTCTCTCTCTCTGAGCTGTTTAACACTGTGCGCAAGATTGTTTAACTATTTCCCGCACAAAAAAAAGTTTTTATCTGCTTTCTCTATTCTTGTTCATAAGCGCTTCATGTCCAATCGTTTACAGTTCTAATGTGTTCTCAGATTTGAAGATCAAATGAGTCCTTGAAATTCGCTCAGCCCTGCAGATTGGCAAAGCACTTGAAAGCATGCAGTGAAAGCCATACATACTGTTGCCATGCCATATACAACCATAGCAACAGAAAAAAATGTGGACATTTAGTTGTCTTTGGTGATAGAGATAAATGCACTTATCATCTCAACAAAAACGGTGTTTGTGAATCAGTGCGTATGGGGAAGCTTGAAGTCTGTGTGGCAATATGTGTGGAGCCCACGCAAGCAAAGTTTTTGTATATTGTCCTAATTATCTTAAATCTAATTAAACACATCTTTCTTTAATTGAAGTATTGTTTTATTTTGTCTTCCTGTTGTGTCCTCCTGGTATCAGTCACCAGGCTCAATTCATTAAAACTCATATTCAAGGCCTAAGTCCACACCAGGCCGTCATAGCTGTGTGTGTGTGTGTGTGTGTGTGTGCATGTGCACAGTACGTGTGTGTTTCTTACTCCTGCCCCGTTTTGGGCCGATGGTTCTCCTGCGTCAGCCCTCGGTTCTGGTTTCACTGGGACCGGACGGTGACGGCCACGGGGCTGGTGTAAGCCGAGGTGGGCCTGCATGATCTGGTAACATACCGAGCCTTACCGGCAACACTTTGCAGCACACACATGGGCGCGCGCACACACACACACACACACACACACACACACTAATCATGCTCACACAGAGCTTGTTGGTAGGCACAGCACAGGCAGCGGAGAATAGGTTTGGTGTAGTGGACGGCAGGCAGGGTAAAAATGGCTAGCCAACTGTGCCAGGACAAGAGGCAGGCAGACAGGCAGGCAGTGGGTTGCAGGCAGAACCTAGGGGTACATTGTGTTCTTTTTACTTATTCATCCTTTCTGCTGGAGGCAGACCAGGTCCACCTTATACTGCTTGGCCCAGAGTGAGAGCTGGTAGGCAGGGATGGAGGGACGGAGGAAGGAGCGCAGGGAAGTGGGAAATGGCACAACATGTCCATGTCAGTTAAAGTGTCTGAATACATTTTGATTACACGGAAAGAAAAAAAACTTGACTTGTGAGAGTGACGCTTAAATAACTAGTTTAGATATTTGCAATCACACCGTGTGCATTATATTTGTCAGTTACACATGAACAAATTAAAATAGAATTTTTTATTTGTAGCATTTAATGAATTTGCTTTGAAAGAGCCTGAATAAGGCCCTGACATACCTTATGGACGGTCCCCATCTACATCTATGTGTGTGTGTGTTTGGGTGAATGTGTGTGAATCTGTCTTGGAGGTGAGTTAAATCCAGCACTGTGGTACTCTGCTCATCCCTTATCTGAGCAGTCTTCCTGACCGCCCATAGAAAATGGATTTATCATGCTTAACTCAGGCAATTGGCACAACAGAGTAATAAGTGGTTGTCCCCTGGATGGATGGGCATGTGTGTGTGTGTGTCCAATATGTGTGTGTCCATGTGAATATTTGTAGCCCCCCCCCCCCGCTCCTCCTCTGTTTTCTGCCTCCTAGTGTGGATTAGGTTTAGGCTGATCTGTGGCCAGTGAAATCAGGCGGCGCCTATAGCGGTCTTGTGTTGGTCTGTGATATAGTTGTTTATACGAGCCGTAACGCACACACGTGCACGTGCGCACACACATGCACACGTATGCGGACTAATCTGTAATCAAACGGAACACTTGCGTATGTTATAGACAGGTAGATAGACGTGGTGAAGGAGCAGCAGAGCCACTTCAGTGTGCTGATACTGACATTTCTCTCAGTTTGGCTTTTGCCAGCTTTTGTCATGAGAGTAGAAAGCACTCCAGAACTAAATATAGGCAATTTTCCTGCAGAGCTTTTGCTGTTGTAAAGCTCAGTATCCGATATAATTGTAATTTTGGCAGTGGGTAAGAATTAGGTGCGACGTGTGATTGACTGATAATTGCACATCCTCCCCGTGCAAGACTGCTGTTATTATTTTCTCAGCTTTAAGAATCAAAGGTGCAACAACTTGCAGTTTACAGACATTTACAGTGAATAGTTTGCCAGCAAGTGAGGAGATGATCAGACAGTGGAAATGTGAGAAACCCGCAAGGAATCGAGGGATGAGAAGATACAAGAGCCCCCCCCACACACACACACACACACACACACACACACACACACACACACCTCCTCAGTTAGCTTCCTTTAAAAGAGAAGTAACGGTTAGTGAGAGATCTGCATTGTTCAAGGATGAGCTTCAGTTGTTGTTGTTGTTGTTGTTTGTCTCTCCCTCTCTCTCTGTCTTTCTCCATCCCCCTCCTCTGTCGCCAGTTGGTGTGTTTTTCGTTCTTTTTGATTTTCTCAGAGGCTTTTTGTGGGGGTAACCCCACTGAATGGGACAATGCAGCCTAGCGTGAAATTAAAGCTCTTAGTTAGTTTGGAGTTCGTCAAAAGAGGATTTTACACATGCATGCATTCATACACCCTCCCATACACTATAGATATAGCTAATTAGAGGAAGTATACCCTATGTCGAGCATCAAGGGCCCAATTAAAAGAGTAAGGGAAACCTTGGTGTGCAAGATCTAGGCCAAATCAGCTCTGTGAATGCATTTCTAGGCCTTGTGTGCGAACAGTTTGTATGTCGTCTTAATCCAGGCGGGAGAATATGGACAAGACTGATATAAAAACACACAAGTTTCATTAACATATGCATGTCACGTACTGGGTAAGTAAATCAAGAAAACAGTGGGATTGATCACCCTGACAGGCAAGCGTCTGATTAAAAACAGATTGGGCTGCTCTTGCTGACTCTTCCAAGTCTCATTTTGGTGATCCAGTGAAATGTCTGTCATGCATGCACATTACAGTTTTTTGTTTTCCACGTCAAAGGCATTTATTTATTTGCCATTTATTTGTGCATTTGAGTCTGGTGACTATTTTGTTAAATTCGTTTGCATGGTACGTAAAAACATAAAGCAATTATAAGTGAAATAGTGTCTTTTTAGACTGAGAACAGCCTCAGTGATTACTACTTGCTGCTCTGCATGTAAAGCGTACCTTGCCTTCATATGTGTGAAATACATAGGACAGACTGTATAGCAATGACACCCCACTGTGTTGATCGACTACCTAAGGTCATTTATTTTTTGCCTGCAAAGTGTGTGTGTGTGGCATAGGCAGACTAATATAGAGCAGCAGCAGTCCACATTGCCCAAGGGAGTGATAGCTGAAATATCCACCAGACCTAATAAATGTATCTGATACTTGATGCAAAAGCATTAACAATCTTTATGCCCAGTACTATCAAGTAACACACACACACACACACACACACTCAAATGCCTTTGTTCAGCTCTATTTTCTCAATGTAACTACTGATCATAGAGGCCTGAAGTCCCAGCAAGGGAGCCAGTGAATCCAGTGAGTGAGTCAGACTTTGTGGAACAAAGTGTGCTGCTCTCTCTCTCTCTTTCTCTCTCTCCCTCATTGAGAGCGCTGGCTGCACGCCAGGGGTGGAAAAATCTATAAGCCATTGCGTAATATACCATATCTTTACCTTGGTTGAACCCTGCGCAAGATCCACAGCTGTGTGAGTGCACAAACAGAGACACGAGTGTGTCCATGCCTCTGTGTGTGTGTGTGTGTGTGAGAGAGAGAGAGAGAGAGAGAGACAGAGAGAAGAAGAGATAGACACACAAGAGTGGCTTATTTGTGGCCAGTTTTCAGTGTGTACCCTCATATAAACAGTATCACACCACTTTGATCAAATGCTGCTGACAAAATATTTTCCAAAGTAGACTGAGCATGGCGTTCGGATCACTTTCTGGAGTGTTATGCCATGAGGAAAGTAAGCTGAGGCCATATAAAATCTATCTGTTTTGAGGCGGGTGATGTTAAAAATGGAAATCAAATGTACTTCATGTTTTGCTTTAATGACATATAAACTCCATGGCAACACCACTGTGCTTCCAAAAGCCAGTGGCATAAGTAATATTCACTGCTGGAGTTACTTGTTCTCCATGCATATCTTTAAAATGGAAATGAACGTACAAGGCCGCAGGCTGAGCGGCCACCAGGCCTTTCATGTTTGGCACTCCTCTTCTAATTCGCGTTTTCACGTGATTCAGTTCCAGTGCTGCGATGTGTTTGGGTCTGCGTGTCATGCAATTGCAAGCCTCTCTGGCAGCGGCCATCTGCACCTGAAGCTTCTTCGGGAGCTGTGAGTGTTTGAGCTGCTGAAGGAGGGAGTGTAATGTTTTTATTGGACGCTTTTATAATAGGCCTTAGACACTGAGTTTCAAACTTTTCTGTTGAGTGTTCTGATACTGCGAGTTCATGGGCATCCTCTCTGTAATTGCTCTTATCTCACACACAGGGACACTGACACACAACAAAAATAGGTAGACAAAAACAAGAATAAGCTGCTCACTGTATGTGGATCCCTGTGTGATGATTTAAATGCCAAACACTGTCCACTCAGTTCTCATGTTCGCTAATATGATCCACTCAGCCAGTGATATTGGCCATCCAAATATCACATGCTTGGACTGATTCGTTTTTGATGGTGGTGATTATTATTAAATGGTCTGTAATGACTACTGATAATCCCCATGTGCAGCCTGGCACCCTGCATTTGCTGAGAGGCAGTTGTTTGTTAATGCACCACTGAAACCTAAAACACATACAGATGTGTGTGGGACAAAACCACAAACTCAACTGAGAGCCCTGCCATTGTTTTAGTGCATTTCGAGCTTAATTTCTACCGGCTTGCTTATGGAAATGTTTCAACAAACGTGCAACTTTTCATCACAGAGCCTCCATATTAAATTAATTTACTTTCCTCCCCCACAGCTACACAGTGTAAAGGGTCAAACTGTGTTAGTGTGGTGATGGTGGTTTGGGCCCGGGGGGGCAGGGGTGACAGCTGTACGAGGGAGGTAGCTTCAATAGATGTGATAAAGTTGGGTTCTGGAGGGACACAGTATAATTTTTCACCTTGTGTACCGCATATGTATTTGTGTGTGTGTCTGTGTGTATACTGGGTGAACGTGTGTGAGGCTGAATGCTAATATATTTGTGTTTATTGACTCAAAGAGACGGGCCGAGGCTGCGTACACAGCAGTGTACGGGTGGCAGGGGTCCAGGCTTGGGGGAAACGTGTGTGTTTAAAGTACACACAGGCCTAATTATGCTGATTTAAGCATTCTTGCGGTCCTCCCTCTGGCTTGTGGTGAGTTAACTGGCACAGGGGCGTCCAGCAGAGAGAGAGAGAGAGAGAGAGAGAGAGAGAGAGAGAGAGAGAGAGAGAGAGAGAGGGTAAAGACAAAGAAGACAGCGAAAGAAAAGGGAGGCTCAATAAAGAAATGTATTTTTTTTTAAGAAAAAGGGAAAGAGAAAAGGTGGTAGTGGGCTGTAACACGGTGAGAGTGACTACACAGAGAAAAATGTGTCCCAGACACTGGTGAAACAGAGGAAAAACATACACTGCTGTCAAACTTCCCAGCAGGTTTTTTCCCTCCTCACTTTGGGGTTAAGAGCGCACCCGCTCTTCGTATTTATTTTTATATTCAGATGTTATGGATTGCTCCGGGAAAAGGCCGTCCCTTTTCCCAGCAAGAGGAATTAATACTGTTTGAACGTTCTCTCTGGAGTCTAAAAGGAGGAATTTTGCAATGGAGTTTGGGAGGTTTAAAAGTGAAAACCTGACCACTGCTAAATAAACAAACTAGAGATGATTAAAAACTGACCCTTGTTTGTTGAATCTCTGCTTTCTGGCCTGTGTGTGTGCACCTGTCCCCTGTCGTTTTATGTGCATGCATGTACCATGCAGTCAACAGTGTATGTATGCAGAAAGCGGACCACATTAGGGAAAACCCACGCGAAAGAGCATATAATTAATAATGAATAATTTAAACTAAATTATAGAGGCAGCCACACAGGTGAGTCTTACAAAGGGGACTGCGTCTTAGCCTTATTCCAATATAAGCACATGTATGTACTATTTGGTTGACACGACACATGATTTAGTGTGTTTCCGTTTGTGGTGTGTGTATGTGTTTTTGCCTGATTTGGACAGAAAATGGAAAATAAAAAAGCCAACAACTTTTTGGGCAAAATGTTTGCACCATACTGCTGTCCTTTCTCTCTCTCTCTGTGTGTGTGTGTGTGTGTGTGTCAGGGGATATCTACACCTCTTCACCTTGTTTCCTAAACAATATCCAAAACACAACATTAACACTATGCATAAAAGGCCTGCTCAGGTTCCTTCTGTGACAGGGCAGCATAGAGATTGATGACGTCGGCTAGTGTGTATTCAAGCTACCTTTCATGCAGGTGATAAAATCCTGCTGGAGAGGGAGGCAGGGCTGCTCAGTGCCTCTGGGTTCATTCACTGCACTGTATGAGAAAGCATCAACCAACACCAACGCTCACGTGTGCTCTCATCTGAAAATATGCTCTTACCTAACTTACACTTCATTCCTATCTTTTTTTCTCTCTGTCTGTCTCTTTCTCAAAAAGGCAAGTGTTTGCTTATCTCTGTCTGCTTTTCTCTATCTCACTCTCTCCCCAACCCTCAACTCTTCTTACTCTCTCTCTCACTGTGTCTTTTACTTCAACTGTCTCTTTCTCCATTTTACCTCATTCTTTCCAGCCCCCTCCGCTTCTCTTCTCTTTCATTCCCTCAGGAAGAGCCACAGTCTTATCTGGGATATGTTGGATTTGGTGAGCTTAAAAGCCACTTTACTAACTCCCTGTCTGCCTCTCCTGAGAAAAGCGCAGGCTATTTAAAACAGTTTCACCATTCGCCAGGCTTTGTCCGCTGGAATGCTGCTCATCAGGCAACTCTTTACTCCCTATTGCCTCTTAATGCTAATCTTCTACCTGACTCTCCATCTTGACTCCCACCCTCCGCTCCCTTCTCTTTTTCTCCCTCTGCTTCTTTTCTGGTTCTCCACTGACTAAAATGCTTGATATACACATATTGGGTTTCTTTGGTGATGTGAAGGAATGCTAATGTATCATAACCATATTACAGTACTTAGAGGAGGCAAATGGTGCCAAGAGCTATCTGCAGAATCAAATCTCTGCACAAGAGCCTTCTCTCCACTTCAGATTGAAAAACGGTGTTCCCATTTTGATTTTCCCCGTAGGAAGTACATAAAGCTGAAAGCTCCTCTAAAATGTGATGAAACAATGCCGTTGTTGTATTCGATAATGCAATTTCTCCAGGAACTGGAAAGCTTGCCTAAATAAAGATCAGGCCAAATCCTATTTTGCATCAGATTTGTTTTGGACAGCCTGAGTGCTTGAATATTGCCCACAACATTTCCCTATATGTAGTTCTTTAAATCAGGGTCCGGAGGATCCTGGGCTGTCCTTTTTGTGCATGTGAATAATTGTTTGAATGTTTTACATACAATGCTGTTACAATTTGGTTGTCACAATTTAAAATGTAAAATACTGTTTTTACAAAAGCAATGAAATACTGTACTGATATTTGGAAAACTAAATATTTATTCAAATGTGTGAAGAGTGTAACCAAATGATAAGTGTAAATCCAGAAGCGATCCTAACAGGATGTGATGAAACCCGGGGCAGGCCCTCTCTGGCGTGTGGCAGGCAAACTGGAGTGAGGGATTTGCTCGTTTTATTATTAGGGCCTCTGTGTGTGTGTGTGTGTTGTTGATGGAGCAGTTCCATCAATGTTGACTCACAGAGGGACAGCGGTGATGGCTACACTAAGCAGGGGTGTCAGGCTTGGCTGATGACTCCAACTCCCTCACCAGTACTGTAAAGGCAAACCCTTCTTGTAGTGCATGTCTATGAGTCGTGTGGATCTGTGTGCGTGTGCAGGCCTTACTGCATTCGCATGTGAGTGTGTCTACACTGAGTGTGTGTGTACGTCTGATTCATTCCTGACAGCCAAGAAGCCTCAGCAGCATCTGACGTGGCAGGTCTTGCTGCTTTCAGTCCAGCTCTCTCCTTCTGGCTCACTGTTCTGTGATACTATCTTTTTATACAATCACATGTTTATAAATGGAGACTGACTGGTATTTCATACCGGACCAGTTTCACTGAGGGTTGATAAACACTGTACTATTCCCGGCAAAATAACATATAACAATAGCCTGAGCAGAGTTGTTGCAGTTAAGAAATGTACATATATATATATATATATATATATGTTTAAATGTTTTAATGAGACAACAGTGGCACTGAGCAGGACACTGAGTAAAGGAAGTAAAAAAAAGAATAAAAAAAAAAAGATTAAAACTGAGGCCGGCAAGGGCATATCAACTATAAAAATACCACGTTCATCACGTCCACATTTTCTGATAATGTGAAAAATGAAATACATAAGCACCTCTGTTATAAATCGACACTAACCTTATTTGAAGCTTGGACCAGCGATACGGAACGATTTTTGGTATTTTTCTCTCCGTGGCCTGTTTCTGAGGTGCCTTTTTATCGAGGTGGGTTTCCTCCATTTTATGTCCCCTCTGAGGACATGTACTTATGGCCGTCTGCCTGTGGTGCTGTGGTGCTTCTGAGGTCTGTGCGAGGTGGTAGTTTAGGCTGGGGAAGTCAGCAAACGTGGTCACAGAGGAGATAACTGCACACACACTCTCCCTGAGGCGCCCGTCTGCATTGTGTGTTTGTCCTCCTCATGCTTTTGCTGTGGAGTATACATCTTTAAAAAAGGAAAGCACTGGTTTTAGAGGATAAAAGTTTC
This sequence comes from Nannoperca australis, assembly GCA_036023655.1. Taxonomy (NCBI): domain Eukaryota; kingdom Metazoa; phylum Chordata; class Actinopteri; order Centrarchiformes; family Percichthyidae; genus Nannoperca; species Nannoperca australis. The sequence goes on from JAVQJD010010593.1 coordinate 12,951, forward strand.
AAAATGATTTACTTGTTGTGTGCGCGCACGTGTCCTCATGTGTTTGTGAGTGTGAGTGTGTGTGCGTGTGGCTGTGAAGGCTCTTTGTTTCTCGCCTTGCTTGTGTTTGTCTGTGTCCTCTGTTTCTTCAGCCTGGCATGGTGCTTGCCCTACAGGGAATGCCACTCAAAATGGGCAGAGCGACCTTTAACCCTCACACTGCCAGCTTAGAGTCAGACATAACTTGGTGCCATATCAAGAGCCTGTCCCGCTTTGACCCAAACCCTGTCATGCGTAGCAGAGATTAAGACCCGGCTCTCGGGAAGCCATTTGGAACAGACACCTTTTAACCCCAATGGGATCAGAGTCGTATATGAAACCACTCGGAGAAGCCACCCACTCTTAACCCCTGACACTACCAACTCAGCACAGACAAGGCAGAGTGCACAGGCAAAGGCCCAGCTCATATCATGCCACAGGGAGCGGGCACCATTTAACCCTCGCAGCGCCAACTCAGCACAGGCAAAACTCCAGCTCACATGATAACCAGAATTAAATCTGCAAGCTTCAGTGTTCCTGATAGGGAGCTCACTGATGCGGAAATAGGATGCTAATGTAACAGGGTCGGTTTCCCATGCCACAAACATTTGTAGTGTTCTAATTGTAAATTATATATTGTGGTTATTTGGCTAAGACGTTTTGTTCTTTTTCTTTGACATGATTCAAAATGGCATAATAAACACAAACACAACAACCAAGAGTAATTTGCTACATTAACCGCATGTCACTACTTCTGTTGTGTGTCGCCACAGAAAATGTCACTAAGAGAACAGCCATGATTCCAGCTTGACCACCATGAGTGTGAGTTGCAACAACACGTTTTTAAAGGGTTCCATAAAGCCAAGTGTTGTAGAATCTAATCTTATCAAAGGATTAATAATTCTTCGAACACCAGGATGGAAATCAGTAGGGTTTCACCCATTGCTCATGAATTTGCTGTGTGCGTACTTTTTCAAAATATGAAACAAATGGCTGCTGTTAAAGTATGTAAACATGACCTAAAACATGTTTATACCACTGCACCTCTCGTATGTGTTTTGTCTGAAGGGAGAGTGTGTGCACTCCACTAACGCCCTGCTCAGTAAACAAGGAAGAAATCAATCACATAAAAATATTGAATAAATTCACAGTGAACACATGAACAAATGTGCCAAATCATACATTTAACACTAAATGCTGACAGATGATATAATGGTTATACAAACCGCAGCAGATAAAGAAAATGAATAATTTATAGAAGAGATACTTTTCCTTTAAGAGAAGTGCCAGGCCATGAGTTGTGGCATGAGTGTCTATGTGTGTGTGTGTGTGTGTGTGTGTGTGAAAGATAGAAGAAAAGGAGGAGGGGGGGTTAAGGGAGTTTCTGCACTTGCCTGTTTAGCAATGGCCGAGGAATGAGTGTACAAGTTTGAGTATGGGCGAGTCAAGCTGTGTGAGAGAGAGGCAGTGAGAAAAGGAGGGGAGAGGGAGTTCCACAGAGAAAGGAGTGAGGGGGAGCAGAGGGAGAGATGCTGGAAGATGGATAGCAATCAAAACAGAGAGCGCTGGCGATTGGTGGAAGTGCGAGGGTGAAGCAGCAAAAAGCAGAGGGAGCGATGGCTGAAGTGCAACAACAATACGGAGAACAGGAAAGAAGTGTTAGCGAGAGAGAGGGAGTAAGGAGTAAGAGATGAAAGAAAGAAATGAAGGAGTAGGTGACGGTGGTGGGGCGCACAGAATGAATGTGTGAGTTGGGCTATTGGTGAAGCATTTGCATAAAGGGTGAGGGCACTCTGCCCGGCTTTGGGGAGAGGTTGGCATCTCGCCTTGCCGACTGGCAGAATGAGGACCAGGGAGGAATAAAAGAATGAGGGGGAGCGAAAGAGTGAGAGAGAAAGTCTCTCAATAGTGCATCTCTTGTGTGAGGAGAAGCAGGCCTTGGCTGCTGTTGGAGCAGGGCATGGAGGGGAGGGGATATCGGGTTTCATTATCTGCTTGATTCCTGCTGTATTTGCTAACCATGAGGTTCAAAGCCCTCTCTGCAGCTGTAGGCAGGGCATGGTAGCCAGTGTGTGCCGCTGGCATGTGCCGACTGGAACACCGTAGGTGTGTGAAGCACGCGCTTCAGTTAGGAGTGAGACAGGCAGTGTGAGACAGACGCTCTCCTTCCCTGTATAGTTGAAGCAGAAAGCTGCCATCACCCCGCCCCACACACACACACACACACACACACACACACACACACACACACACACACACACTCCTCTAGCACCCCTCACACACACACTCCAAGTATCACACTGCCTACTTGACCTTATCAGGAATGGCTGCCCTTTTCGAGGGGAAATGCTGTACACTCAGTTTTACTGCGACGTCCTGTCGGAAAATGCCACATCAACAGTGTGTGTGTATGTGTTTGTGTTTGTGTGTGTGTGTGTGTGCCTTTGTGTGTGTGTGTGTGTGTGTGTGTGCTACAGAAACCTTGTAATGTAAACACACATACAGTACCCATGCAGTAGCCTACATGTATTCACTTAGTGTACATGTAATCCTATACTACCCCGTATAGCTGCAGCCACATGTTGAAATGGTTTAATTAAATCATTGTTTGCAACATGCCACGCCAGAATCTCCTAATTTAGTTTGAAATCTATAATTTTGTCCAGTTTTATTTATACCACGATAGCATCATGCCTAAGAGAAACATTCTTTCAAATTGACGTTACTGTTATCAAGATTAACATTCGGTTTTGGATTATAAAAAGTAAATGTATAATGTTTCACACAGCCCTTTGGGCTGTTCCCACAATGCATTTTGGTGTATGCAGTGTATACGTTTGGAATTCTGTTCAGCAAGTCTAAGCCAAAAGAACCCCAAATATATTTAACAAATGATCATCACAAACGTTTAAGTTCTCCAAATTGAATTCAGTTCTCCAAATATTTTCAGAAGATCTAATTTGGAATTTAGCTCTCTTGTGGGGTTACAGTTTTGTCTTTAATTAACTGTATAAGGTGAAATGTATGCAGATGGGCAAGAGTCATATAGAAAAACCACATTTGGATGCATAAAAAAAAATCATGAAGAGCCCTTGATCTTATCTTTTTATGTGCTTACATATGAGGCTGAAACAGTCGGCCCAGACAAATCCAACGCACAAACGTGAAAGCATATTTGAGTATAAAATTACCCAGGTCTGCAGTCATGTCAGAAGCCCCAGCTTGCTATCAATCCTTGTGTCTCTGGAGCTGTTTAAAGTTTGTTCGCTCTGTCTTTCCCTCTCAGCCTCATGCCACAAATGGCTTCCAGACTTTCACACATAGTAATGCTTCAGTGTGTAAACAGGCGTAATTACAAACGATGCGCAGACACACTTTTAACATCAATCTGTGCCGATGGGAGAAAGAGAGCAGAAAGAGGGGAAGTTTTTCCCTCTTCCAGGGAGTAGAATGGATGAATAGGTTTTGAGCTGAATGGAAATGGAAGGACTGGCAGTGATGAAGTCAAGGAGGAAATTTTTAAGAAGAATAATGTGGGTCTGTGTGTGAATGCATGTGTGTGGGCTTGAATAAGTGAATGAAGGGGAAGAAAAAGAGCACACTTATTTCTTCTGTTTCCAAGGAAATCGTAGTTTATGTCAACTTGTCCGTAATTATTTTATATCCCTGAGGCTTGTGAGTTTGCTAACCCATCACCTCTTAATGGCAGGGTGTTACTCACCACTAGTCAGGCCTGCACACCTCCTCCTGCCCTCCTAATGGGAAGAAAATATGGAAACTTTGCTCAACTTTAAGAAACTTTCTTTCTTTTCATTTCTACGTCCTTCTTTTCCTTTTTTTTTAACAGGATGGACAGAAATTGCATTATGCCTGTACTGCACAAAAATGGTCCGACGTCCCACTTTTATGTAACGTTTAGAACAGTGCGGTAAGTTTTGAAAAACATTTGATTTATATACAAAGTGCAACCTTTACCCAAATTATTCTGGACCATCTCGAGTGATCAGAGCACATACACACACACACACACACACACACACACACACACACACAAAGGGAAAATAGTTCAAATGTCGCACAGTCTTTCCCTTACAGCACCACAGTACTTGTCAATATGTGATTTCACACAGCAGATGTCAAAGTTGAATTCCACTCGTGACACGTCTTGACACGTTGTAACCTTCATTAGTTTTCTGTGCTTTCGCGCGTGTGTGTTTCTACCTTTGTCTTATGGAATCATCTTGAACAGAGTTAACAAAAAGCTGGGGTGTGAGACGTAACTTCATCAGACAAATGTGACCTTCAGTTACATGCTTGTAGCATTGAAAAAATTAAATTAAATGAGGGTAAAAGCTTTTGTCTTTATAATTTAATTTTAAGAGCAACGGTTGCTAAATTAAAATACTGAAGGAGAAAAAGACTAATATGTCCCTGGTTTTCCTATTCTTGAAATATATGGTTAAACGAATGTATTATTATAATTATTTTAAAACATGAATATGTATTATACAACAATACAATTTATGAACATATATTTACAAGAAAGCAGCAGTTCAAAATTACTGTGATAACTGTTGATATAAACAGCAAAGGACTGTGAGAAAAAGTGAGAATTTTAATTAATGTAAATACTGTCTGTTTAAAAATGCATTTCAAATATATAGATTTTCAGGATATTAGCGTTCATTAATTCACTGTAACAATTGTTTATGTTTTAAAATGTATCCTAATTTTTGTGTAGAAGAAATTTACATTTTTAAAACCAACTATAAACTTAGAACCAACATTTCTGAAGAATTAAGATTATTTAGGTCATGTTGGGGGGAAAATACAATAATCAAATATATTATAATATCAATAGGCAATATGAACGGAGTGCAGTTATTAATATAAATTAAAGGAGATCTGTTCTATGGCTGTTTGAGCTTTTTGATGGATTTTTATTGTGTTGTGATTTATCAGTTGTACTTTATTCCTTTTTAAATTCCATTCTGTCTTTTGTTGGAATCACAATTTACCAGTAAAAAAAAGAAAGAAAAGAAAAGAAGTGACCTCCATGTTGGTAATAATATCGTGTCTGCAGCCCATTGAGTACAAATGCAATACCTGTTGTTGACTTACAACCAAGGCGTCTTCATCGTGCAGGATGTGGCTTCAAAATAAATATATGACCTGATTTCCCTTCCCACGTACCCTGTGCAGATGCCAGCCCTTTGGCATTTATTTGCAAATAAGATAGGTACCCCGAATCCGTTACAGGTAATTGCTTATTAAACACGCGCAAATTACGGTTGTTAAAATCAATTGTATGCAAATATAGCCAACAGACAGGAACTGGTAGTCCTTTTAAAAAACATTTGCACGAAGGTGTTGATGGGCTATATTACATATGTCCCTGCGTTAGGCTCCATTAATAAATCTGCAGTAACTGAAGAAAGCTGCACAAACGCTTTTGTGCAAATGTAATTGATTTGTTTACTCTGGTGAATGACTGCCTTCGCTGAGGTCGTGCTTCACGTTGTTTTTGTTTTTAAATTAGCTCTGCGACTACGCATCCGCCTCCTTTTAAATCCACTTCGACTTTTTCTTTATTAGTTTTGACCCTTTTTGTTCAACGTAGGCCGCGCGGGACTCGTGCTGCGGGAGGAGACGGTGGAGGAGACGGTTAACAAAGCTCAAGTTCAGCGTCCTCTCTACGGGGAGGAAGAGGAACTTTAGAGCAGTTTTACTGTCAAGTATAAGACATTTAGTTTATTTTAACGAAAGTCAAACACAAAGGGTTACTTTCAAACAGGAGGACGGAGGTTAACGACACCGTCCGTCGAGGTAAACAGACAGGGCACACAGCCGTTATTATCTCAAACTAACGTTACACCGGTGTTGGGGAGGTTATATTTTTCTTGTGAACACGGTGACTGAGTTAGGTTTCGGTTTTTCCAAGGTGAGGGTATTCATTTTATGTTTAATAAATGTAGAGACGTAGAGTAAAGGTCGTTTTGAGCTCAAAGACAGGCCATACAGAGGGATTTTGGTGCGTTTCCCTCACGATAACGTCTTCATCCTAAACCTTAATGATACAATTGATTAATTTAATGGTGTTTAAATAGTTAGTTAAATAATCAAAATAGCCCATTTTCAATTGTAGGGACAGTTAAAAGCTGAATTATGAAACATTTTACTTACTCATTTTAGGCCTCATTTCTAACCGTACGTTTAAGATGTTCCCTCTGTTCAGCAGTTTAATACCACCAAAATCTTGAATACAACAATTTTTACAACAGAGTTTTTATGGGTTTCCTTTGTCTTGTGTTTTTGGCAGTTGCTGCTGCACCACGTTTGGCCTTGTTAATGAAACCTGAGGTGGATTTCATGTCTCTCCGACTCTCCGAGTTGTACCCTGTCAGGGCAGGAGGGGAGAGATTGTCTCGCCCAGCCCGGCGAACAAAGGTCGTCGTTTTGTGAAAGACAGAGCATGGCATGCAGAGATAAGATGAGCCCTCGCTCAAATTATTGCAGAGCAGATACCGAAAGAGTGCAGCGGCCGAGGCCTGAAAAACTGCCACCCTTTGTTCTGCCCCGAAGAACTCTGGGCAAACAGGAGAAACCCTCTCTAATGAGCTGAGGGAAATGTGGGTTTCAGAATGTCAGAAAAAGAAAAAAGAAAAGAAATGACACATTAAATAGTAGGGTGCCACACAGACTCATGTCTTGGCCAAAATCATAAAAAATCTTGCCTTAACTGCAAATTGTGCGCTGACCTCAAAGCCTGTGTTATGCTGCTGTGTGTAATTTTGTATGTGGTCCAGTTTGTGATCATAATAGGCCTGGCAGTGGATTTAACTATGTGATTTTTAAAAAGGGGGATTTTTTTTTTTTAAGGATTACATATTTCATGCAAATTGTATTTGCTTAATAATATGGATTAATTTGTAGTCTCATAAGAGGTTTTTGTCAGTTTTTCATCCTCTTTTTGTTACAAAAAGAGTTACGTGACTGAAAAAAAATTTGCAGGGCTAGAACTACAAAAGCAAATATGTTGCTAGTTGGAATGGACAAAGGAGAGGTTTGGATGTCCCTGATGGTAATCTTGGTTATTATCATTTTGCATGTCAGTAATGGTATTACGATATTAAAGTGACAGTAATACTTGGCATGTATCACTCCTTTTCTTTGTTTGTGGCCCATTCATCAAAAAATCTAGATCCCTACAGTCTTTTCAAATAAGTGACAAACACACCATTGTTATTATTCTTCAAAAACAAATACACCTATTTAATTCCGTCTCCCCGTGTTCCCTTTGCCCATATTTTATTTGCCCCTGCCATCTTCTCTCATTCCCACATTTTTCGTGTGTTCAGTGTGGCCGCGTGAGGCAGGCGTATGTTAGCGCCCGGCTCGGCCTGGTCCAGATGGGGTCTGCACCCCCCGAGCAGTAGCAGTGACGAGCCAGTCAGCCATCCAGCCAGCCAGCCAGGCAGCCAGCTAGCCAGCTAGCCAGCTAGCTACCCACCCACCCGGGTAGCCAACCAGTCATTCACCCAGCCAGTCATGTAGCCTCTCAGCCAACCCAACAGCCAGCTCGCCAGCCAGTCAGTGGACCAGCCAGTCATCCAGGCTGCGGCTCCTCTGTCAGACACTGACGGAGGGAGCAGGCCAGGCTAAATCTGATGGTCCTGGGAGCCAACCAGAGGACCCTGGCCTTTGTAGGGCGTTCACACAGACAGCCTGTCCCGTTGCACAGCAAGGGGCTTCAGCCCACAATCAAATGGCCGGGCCCTCAACTTTGCCACATGACAAGTTAGCTTTTTGTGGCTGCCCACTTCCGAGATTCCAGTTTTGACAATGTCTCTGTAATTCCTGTGAGCCCCGTGGATTAATTAATGTGATTTGGACAGCATAAATGAGCAAATGTGTTGCTTTTTTGTAATTTTTGAAGACGGACATTTAAATGCATTTCTAACGAGAAGAGCGGCCCACGCGTATTTCACGTACATCAAATTATTTTGAATTGATCCTTGGTGGTACAGCCTTTGTCTCTCGGATATTTCTCCCTGGTGCACTGGGCACAGCTTGTCCCTCTGAGGTCACGTGTCAGCCAATGAGGACGAGACAAAGTGCTTGCCAGGGCAGCTATACAGCCCTCACTTTCTGCTGCGGTTCAATCTCAATCACGTGCCATTGTGTACTTTATAATGCGACTCGATGAAAATATGGGCAATTTACCGGCTGCAGTAGGAAAGTATAATTCTTTTGGCTATTACAAAGACCAGTGTATTTGAATCTGAAAGCATTAGACTAAGCTCTGATTTACAGCGAAGCGGCATAGCCTGTTTTAGGCAGTTTCAGTATCCGCTCGCCTTAGTAAACAGCTTAACATGTATAGACTACTTACATGAAGCTGTCCACCGCAGCATTTTCAGCTGTCGTCGTTCACTGAATCCTGTCTCTCACCCACTAATTGGATTGCTCTCTAATTTGGTAACAGAAACTTTTAATGTGTTTCTGTGTCTGTGCTGTTGGGGCTTTTAAGTGGACTAACCCAAAAAAAAAAAAAAAGAGAGAAGGAGAAGGGGCCAGTTTGGATGTGAAAGTGCATTTTGAAACAGGAGAGCATGTTTTTGGATGGTATTTTTTGTTGGGGGGGGGGGTAACGGGCATTTTCTTCCCCCTCCTCCCTTTGTTTGTGTGGTAAATCCAGGAGCAGCTGCTGGTCTCAGGGTCTAGTGGGATTTTGGGCCTGTGTTTTCTCATGCCATCCCATGCCAGGGTGGTGTAACGCGAGCGGAGAGGGAGGGGGAGGGAGAGGGATGTTTCTGGAGGGGGAGAGTGTGGGTGGGGGTGCAGTTGGAGAGCGAGCTGGTTTGTTGGGATGGCTGTGACCATGCTGGTGACGAAGGCGAGGGGGGGGGGGGGGGCCCCCGTCCGGGGGGTTATAAAGGGGGGGGTGGGTGGGTTTGGTTCC
>JAVQJD010010595.1:0-12855 GCA_036023655.1 Nannoperca australis
TGTGTGTGTGTGTGTGTGTGTGTCTCTCCCTGGAGGAGTGTAGGACTTGAAATTCAGAGGAGACCTCATTACAATCACAATTCCAGCTGTCACAAAGTAGAAACCTTGTTATCTTAAAATTACCTTTCGCTTCACTTTGAGGTGGCTGATTGCTGAAGGACAGTCAAGATATTAAAGTCACCAAGAACTTAATAAAACACTTACATTTTTTATTACATACACATTTCATCACAAGTTAAAGCTTTAATGGCATAATCCTAATACTTCTAGGAAATATATGATTAGATTAAGAAGTGATCTCATGTTATACCCATAGGCATACATAAAAGCCAATATTGTATTATGGATGTGTAATACGACACAGTACAATTCCGATTCCTTTATGACTAAAGAGATTTGATGGTACAGCACTAAAAATTTATACTTTTATTTTGTAGAAATGTTTGATTGCTTTCTAGCAGTTCTTTTTCCTGTTTTCATGTCGTGTGTGTCCTTCCTTTTGTTGTCTGTCCCAGATCGAAGCTGCAGAGAGACCAGGACAGGGACATCAGTGAGCTCATCGCTCTGGGTGTGCCCAACCCTCGTTCCGCCAGTGAGGCCCAGTACGATCAGAGACTCTTCAATCAGAGCAAGGTTGTTTTTTATTTTTATATATATATATATATATATATATATATATATATACACACACACACACCACACCTACGTTACTACATCAATATAGACTTTAAATGATTTGTGTTGAATGGGCAAAAATATAATTTAAGATAAAGAATCTCAAGGTAGGAGAGTTTTTGTGTTCCCGTCTGCTTTAAAAAATAAAGGTTCATGTTCACCTCCAGAGTTGGGCTGAAGTGGTGCAATCTCCAGTGGTTTGTCTTTTGCTAGACAGGATGGGATTGAAAGACTCAGTTGCAGAACAAACTCAATAGATGACGTAATTTGATACCCAAATATCTAGAAGAAACAACTCAAAATCCACCATGTTCTTTTCTTGGGTACAAAAGTGAAGCAAAAGCCAGTTAATAGCTTTATTTGAAGACAGGAACTCACCTCAAAAGATTTTCTCGTTGAGCACTTATGTATTTTTCTAAAAGTCTGAAAAATGTTCCTTTCTCTTTCTTTGTCTGTCTGTCCATCCAGGGTATGGATAGTGGTTTTGCTGGCGGTGAGGACGAGACGTACAACGTGTACGATCAGCCGTTCCGCGGCAGCAGAGACATGGCTTCAAACATCTACCGGCCCAGCAAGAATATTGACAAGGACGCCTACAACGATGACTTGGACACACTCATGCACAACAACAGGTACGTGTTTTCAATTTCTTTTTACTAATATAACTATTTATTTTCTGTTCACATTTTACTTGATTCCAATAAGGAGAGTTGATAAAGTAGTTACAGTTTTTCAGAGAACCACGGTTGCCCATACATGACCAACACTACCAATTAAAGCACTCAGCTGAGAAAAGACTTTGGTGGCTGAAAAAGCAAAATGGTTCATACAAATGAATATGCGTTCATTTATAAAAAATTTGCTTTAAAAGAATACGCACCAGAAAGTGAGATTTATTAGCAACCTCATGCATAATTGCATACAAGTGGAGTAAATGTGACGTGAACCTTTTTATAGAATGTATATACTTAAGTTAAAGGATAGCAACAGTTTAACTTAATTTCATTAATTAAATTATTTGCTTAACTGGCTGTGTTTTAATGGTGATTGTCAAAGGAAGCAAAAGAGTTAATTTCAAAAACTAAAGGTGAAACATTCTGAAATTATTTCACGACCCACTGTGGATCCCAAACATCATGTTTACCATAAGATTTAGCACTGTTGTATGTATCAGGCTAACGTGACTGCTGAAGTTTTCACCTTCTCATTTCTAATGATAAAAATGAACAAGAAAAGCCTGAATCACTTTGAGGTCATTCGGGTTTTATTTCGAGGCACGAGGCAAGCGTGCACATGATGTCCCAGCAGGAGCCCTTGTCCTTGGGGCAGCAGCGCCACACTCCACTAGTCGAGCATAGCCTGTCCCATATGTTTAGTCACCAGCTTGTCATTGTCCTCTAGGAATGTTTGGCTGGCTGCAGGGTGTTACACCATCGTGCAAAACATAGAAAAGAAAATCTTTTGACTTAAGCAAATTCCCTGAGACATAACAACATATGTTTCATGAAATACCCTGATATTTTCTATCCTGTCCTGTATTCCTTCTCTTAGAAAATTAGTTGGAAAAGAAGCAACCTGCCACCGTTTTAACACATTGTCCTCTTTCCTGATTGATGATAGATGAAGGACAAAAAACAAACACAACATAACAAAAAAGATCGTCAGTGACCTCCAAATCAGTGAGAGAAAACCAGGAATTTGTTGCCCACTGTAATGGTTTTTTCTTCTTTTCCCGTCCACCATCAGGTTTGTTCCAGACAAAGAATTCTCAGGTGCCGACCACGGGCAGAGGCGAGAAGGACCAGTCCAGTTTGAGGAGGATCCCTTCGGCCTTGACAAGTTCTTGGAGGAGGCCAAGCAGCACGGAGGCTCCAAGAGGCCTTCCACCAGCGGCCGCTCAAAGGATGACTACCATGACAAGAAACGCAGGAAGGAGTGAGAGCGGCCGGGCACATAGTCCACGCAGGGCAGCTGCTGGCATGTTAGAGGATGAGGAGGTAGTCAGCAGCCTCTCAGTGGTTGAGAGGTGTTATTAAATACTCAAGTCTCTGTCAGAAACGATCTGTCGGATTGTTGCTTTCTTTCAGTGTGAGAGAAAGTGAAAGATTGTGAATGATGCGAACACATTTTTTTTTCAATTGCTTCTTTTTTTCACATTTGTTGTTTACACTGTTTTATTCAGAATATGTTGAGCATTCAGTGTCATGCTAAATATGAGATGAGGGAACAGGTTAAACTTAACACAAGTGGAGCTAAACTGTATGCTGTTGTATGTGTGAGATCAGCCTCTACATCTGAAAGCATCTCTGTATAGTGCAGCAAATGTCATTTCAGATGTGGACGGTAATATCTGGTGAAATGTGTAGATTCTTTAATATTTTTTTTTTCATATATACAGTGTAAACCCAACAGAAACCTTTCCTCATTTGACTCCAACCTTTCTCCCCCTTGATTTTTAGTTAACTGTGTTTTTATTTAAGCTTTGGGTGTATTTGTGAGCAGTTACAGCCCATATTTCATTGCAGATATGTACAGCAGTATAAACTAATCTGTAAGATTTAAAGCAAACGGCTTTATAATTCTTGTACACAATGGAATAAATTTCATATAGTGTGTAATTGATATCCTTCTGTTTCGTACTGAGTAAACTTTCTATAGTATTTACACATATGAAAATGAGACGGTGTTTTCTTCCTGTTAGCTTTTTTCAGTCCACTGCTTAATCTAAACTTTTAACAACGCTGTGGGAAGCCTATGGTGTAATTGTAATAGTTTGCTCGTGGTAGATTTACCTTATTTTAATCACTTCCTGAGTAAATTATTCAATTTACATCGATTATTAAATGCCCAAAATGTATCTAGAGAAGCCATCCATTACAAACTGAGTAGTGACATTTTACACCAGAAATGGGCTCTGTGATTTATGCCATGATTTGAACAAAACTGGTTCCATTAATTACAATTAATTATGACTTATGCAGACTGACAGTTTTATTTTCCCGGGTTTCCGAAAATAATCAACGTGGCATTACACAGCCCAGCAGACACTGGCATCTCTGCACAGTGCCATCTTTCACTCATGCCTGAATAGGGCTCAGACAGTTGTGTGCACATGATTTATGTTTTCTTCAATCGTTTGTAGTTCTGTCTTCCTGTATTAGTGCAGCAGTCTGGACTTGCGTGCTATGTTTTATTGCTGGTCTTTTGCCGGCATCAGAAAAATAACAGCCTTAGAACTGTGACGCAACACATTGAGGAGTTCGAAACCAGAGACAATCCAAACCAAATGAAATTACTCTGTACTTGGCAAGTTTTTAAACTTTAACCTCCTTTGTTTGCCATAATCTCAGTGGAGAGTGTACAAATAATTAATTTTTATATTTACCTTTATCTCCATTCACATCTATTGCTTATTTTTAAAGCTATAATCCTTAGGATTTCAGTTCTGGTTGATTTGGCCACACCTGTGATGCTATGAACGTCCTAATAATACTTCTATACTAATTGTTCACTGAATTCAAAATGACATATTTATCGAAACTCAACTTGCAAACATGTTTAAATGCCTGGGGTCACCACTGGAATGCCATTCTAACACACTGCAGGAATAGTGAACTCCATCACTGACAATACAAACTACTATATGGAGAGATGAATAATTCAATGTCTAGCAGAATAAATGCCAGCCATAAATAGTGTCAAAATTGCATTTGATATGATGAAAATGTTACGGATTATAACTATGAATTCATTCTTCTCACTGCTTGAGTTGAGAGCTCTCACCGCCTGTTGGGTCAGAGGAGGAACACTGCAGCTTCCCTCTGCCTCCCGTCTGCCAACTGAGGAACCAGAATAAAATACATTAAACCCTCGCTCAGTTACAGCGAATTGGCTCTGATGTGATTTAACGTTGACCTATACGCATGTGGAGAGGAGCTGACATGCTCAAAAGTCATCGATTCCTCACAAGCAGAGGGCGGGGTGGTTTGTCCCCGTCTCATGTTAAGATAATTTTCCCGTTCTCTTCTGATTGTTTTTATATTATTTGTACAGTCATGACTCTTTTATCATTTGCATACTGTACTTTTACATTTTGCTATCTGCTTTGTAACAATGACGTGAAAGGGGAAGTGATCAGTGTGTATCTTAGCCCTGTTTATGAATCAATGTTGAGTGAACGGATGGATGGAAAGTCACTCTGCTACCTGTGTGAGGTGATTTGAGGACACTAGGGGTTTATTGTGAGGGCCCGGTATGAGTGTCAGTGTGAAGAAATCAATCTGACATGTGCCAGCTTGTGTAAGCGATTGGTGAGGGGAAGAATGGCTGTCAGATGTGGTTTTGGAGGCACAATTATGAACATGAAAAAAGAACAAACAAATATTAAAAAACACACAATTCCGCTGAATCAGTTAAGGCATTTTCACGCTATCACGTTATCTCAAAACACCAGAAAATATGTGCTCCGTTCAGCCTGCATTTGTGCTAGGAGTTGAAGTGTTAAGGACAGCTTGATAATAGGCCTCCACTCAGCTCTTGTCTACCTTTATAAATGTGCACAGAGGAAGATGAATGAGATTCTTATTCATGAAGGTAAGAGGAAATTGGTTCCTTGGCATTGCTTTTGTGTGCTGTAAACGGTGAACATATTGTGTGGGGCCAAATGGAATCCTCAGGTCGCAGACATGGCCATGATGGATAGCTTCTTATCTTTGCTGCACGAGGAAACAAACCCAGAAATAATAAACAATATTGAGTTGTTGCAGTGCATCAGTCCACTCGTTGGACTTGAAAGGGGGATGGCTTAGTTTGTTTTGTGATGCCTTTTGTGTTATTTCTCCCTCCTCCCTTCCCTCAGAGGCAACAAAGCAATAAGTTTGGTGATAAATGTCCCCACTGTGACTGTTGACCTGTGGAAGACGGTAGCCAGAGGGAGATCTTATCTCGCTCAATGAGATTTGCGCTTCTCTTCCAGTACTGAAGGCTGCTGCTGTAAAAGAGGCAGCCTTTTTGTTTTGTTGAAGAAATGCACCCACACATCCCTGGAAAACAATGCTCCTACTTCCTCTCTGCCAGTGACACTCGCAAACATTTCGTACTCCCTGTAGACTCAAATGTTAGAGCATGTTGCACAGCTCACCACATCCCAAACAGTGACGTCGCAACAAACACTGAAGTAAATCTTCTGTTCTCACATTCACATGATTCACGTTTTTCTTTTAAAAGTACTACGTTTGACTTAAAGCTGCACTCATCAAAAACGTTACAGCAACAATGGCTCAAATTACTCCATGTAATGTGAAAGGGGTCGCGTGTAGTGAAAAACCCACAGAGAATTATTACCTGACTTTGCAGTTAATAATCACTCAGCAAAACCCCCCACTGTAACTAGCTAGTAAACACAGAGGAGCATTTGGCATCTAAAGAGCCAGATAATTCTTTTCTTAGAAGTTTCTGGATACTAAATCAGAACTAAAAGCAACAACAACCAGAAGAATTTACTCCAAATAAATGCTAATGTTGCTCCATGTCAGCTGGATACAGGCAGCTGTTTGCTAACACATTAGCCACTAATTTTGTATGGTGTTAATGTGTCAATATTGTGTTTACAGCTTGTTTTCCTGGCCCCAAGATAAATTAATGAATGCTGCTTTGCCAAGTTTTACATTAAACATTCATGTAGTCTTTAATTGCTGGAAAAGATTATTCATATGCTAAACATTCAGGGTTTAAAAACATGGCGTACATTATGCCCTAGCTGTGTTAAGATTCTACTTAAAACATAACTAAGTAGTTATTTATGAATGCACTGTCACTCTAATTCATACTGTGAATTTATAGTGTGAATAGAGTGTATAAAGCCCCGGAGCTTGTAAATTGAATCTGTCAAACTAACATTCACCACCTGAGCAACCTGTCTTTCTCTGTCACTCACTCACTTTTTTATCATTAGTTCCTCATCTGTGCATATTTAGGCCGAAATTCACTCATCATTATACCAGCAGCCTAAAGTCGGACATTCTACTGCTCACTGGAAAATGGTCTGCCTGTCAATCTGCCTGTCCAGCCCGCCTTACCTGAATCCTGGAGAGCAGAATTCATCCTCTTCTCAGCTCCCTCTGTGGATAATCTATTATGGTGCAAAGACTTAGACAGGCATAGCAATCTCTAATGGTTGTGTCAGTCAGAAAGCAGGCTACCTGCTACTCAGCGGCAGCAGGGCCCGCCCAACCATGGTGGGAGTGCACATTAACTGCTCTGGGATTTGCTGTGACAGGAACTGATTGACGCCTAAGCCAATGTCTTCATCTGAGGAAAGAGCTTTTGGGCAAGAGAGAGTGTGGTTTGAATGGAACCTTCGTGGAGGAGTTGGATATATTGCTCATCTGTTGATGATGCAACTAAGTATCAACGTCTTTCACCACACTGCACTGGTTTCCATTATTCCCCCTTTAACTTGCCATTAGCAATGTCAACAGCAGAGCTGTGATTGACATTTTTTTCTTACATGATTGTTGGGAACACTGGTTGCAGATCAGTCAGCGCTAGAATGGATCATTGATTGGGATGTGACTTTCCCTTGATCTATTTTTGCAGAAGCGTAATTCCTAGCAACAATTCCGCTCGTTTATATTCATTTATATGGTTACTTGTGTACTATTGTGATTTCATCATTTGTTTTCTACCACATTTAGACACCAATGAAGTATGAAAAATGGCTGCTTGCCTAGACTTCCTCTCTGGCAGCATTGGGTCTTAATAGGCTGTTGCGGGAATAGGAGGAGAGATTGATTCTCCTGATGATTTTATTAGATTACATCAAAGCAGGGAAATTCTAACAGAGAGTGGGAATACATCTTCAGTGAATAGGAAATCATTTGAATGATACTGTATGAACATCAGCAGTGACATGTAACCCTGTCAGTGGAGACACAGTAATTATGATGTTTTTCTCAGTAGGGATATTATGTTGGTGCATCACGTGAGGCTAGATTGCCACATTATTTGATAGCTAATATTAGGTTTATTATGCAATGGGGATCCAGGAAAACAATTTATTGTAGATCCTCAGACCAATTTAACTTGATATAAACAGTTTTTGCAGTTACAGTATATGTGCATAAATGCAGGTGTTCAATCATTCAGGTAATGTGCAGGGCCAGGATTAAGATGCTAAGCAAATATTTGCTGTTAGGCCATTTAACATTAAAGTGGAACTGAAATGTCCATTCTCTTCAACTTTTGTGTAAGTATAAACAATATGTATGGTGCAGTTTTTATGCATATTTCTTTAAACTTTTTTAAGAGAAAAAAGACGTTTTGGGAAATGTTTGTGGAAACAGCATCTAAGATTCAAGCCTCGAGCTGCTAGGCTACTAGCTAAAAGGAGAGTAAATATTGGACTCAAATTCATTAGCTAGGCTAATTAGCCTCCATTCGAGAAGTTAGTTAGCCAGCTGGCTAACGTTATTACTGACTTCTGAGTTCTCCCCCCCAGTGGTCAGCTTTGTTTATTCTGCATTATAGTTAGCATTAGCTTTCATGGGTCCAGTGTGGTAATAGCAAATACCCAGACTTTCAAAACTCACAGCAACGGGTAGTCCTGTAGCCTCAGTACTCCGTATGCTACACCTTTATTCAAATCACAACACAGAGTCAAGTACAGAGGCAATAAACATGGATATATTGAGTCATGCATTAATACATTTATGGCAAATTATTGAGTTATTCTCTGCTTGTTCCACAGTTGTTAATCAGAATCAGAACCAGATTTATTCTCAAGTAAGTTTACACATACAAGGAATTTGTTTTGGTGCGTGGGTGCCAACAAGAGCACAGATATATACAGAAAGAATTTAAATAAAAATAAAATGTAGAATAATAATAAAAAGAAGAGCTGTGCAAAGTGAGCAATGTAAATGTAAATACAATCTGGACTAAGGTTTTGCGACGTTCAGATTGTAGCAGACATTAGTATACGTTAATATAACGTGTGGTGACCAATGGGTGGGGAGGGGGCGGGTTTATGGAGGAGTCATAGGGGGGTCCCAGGCCATGATGATGAGGCCCGTTGCAGAGGGGAAGAAACTGTTCTTATGGTGTTCTTATGGCCTCTTGCCAGAGGGGAGCATTTCAACTGCAACTGTTGCACAATGTATGTCACACACTGCCATTTTGCACAACTGCACCTTTTATATTGTTTTTCTATTTTTATATATTGTATTTTGACCTTTGATTTTATTATAGTTTCTTTTCGCACTTTAATGTAACTTGCATGCCCTTTTGTTTCCTCCTTTCAAGCTGCTGGAACTGTGAATTCCCATTGGAGATTAATAAAGTATCTATCTATCTATCTATCTATCTATCTATCTATCTATCTATCTATCTATCTATCTATCTATCTATCTATCTATCTATATATATGTCTCAGCTGAGAACATAAACAGAATCATTTCTAGCAGGTTTTAGAGATCACATCAAGAACATATAAATTGCATATTATTAGTGAGTATGATTTTCACAGTCTCCTCGGAATAAATTGCATTCATTATTAAAGCTCCTTGTCTGTATCAATGAGAGCAGATCCTCTTTCCTTTTAACCCTGCCTCTGATCCTATTAAAGCTGGATCCTTATCACCTTTATTAGGGTTGGAATGGATGGGAGCTTAACTGCCTTTGTGCACATTGGCAAGAGCTGGCTGGACTAATCTTTTATTATTCCACACTCAAGGTTACATCCTTGAGCGGAAAACCAAAAGGGAATGGCTTGAAAATTGATTAGAGAATGAAATCATCAGATGTTATCATCAATGTCTTAATCATGGATGTCACACCCCTAAGAACACTGGGCTGCACACCAATGACACCAAACACTGAACTGTAACCCATGGCAGCAGCATAACCTCTGATCTCAGGTCTGTTAACAGACAGGGCTCTTCCTTTGTGTGGCCCAACAGTGCCATCTAGGAGGTGGAAAGCAGGAGTAGGTTTATGGATCTGTAGAGTTGATCTTACTTTTTAAGAGTCTGCACAGCATTTTCACTATCTCTACATAATAAATGGCCTAACACACAAACAAACATGCAAATAGTGGATGAAGGAAGGGTTATGGTAATACCGCTTTACAGGTGAAGTGTTATACAAACATCCATATCTTCTCGGAAACACATGCAAACATCAAACATAGCAGGGAGCGTGCTGACAGGCACGTTTCACCAGACCATATTTACCAAACAGGAAGAGAATAGGGAGTCCAGCATGGAGGTCCACCGCAAAATCCTGGCCGTGACTCCAGGAAACTTCTATTGTTGTTGCATTCTCTCTAACCAGAAATACCCAAAGTACCTGAAATATCTTTACTGGCTGCACTCTGCACTGTAGGAGACCATGAAGTAAAAAGGAATGCAGGCCATAAAGTAATGAATTCATTATCTTTGTGTAACAAATTATTTTGTCAAAAAGAACTGAGGATTAGGAACTTTTCAGGTGGTGTGAGGTGGAAGATGTTTACACAGCCAGATGAGGTTCAGATTAAAGGTATGAGGTCTGTACTACGAAGCGGGATTTAGGGTTAGCGAGATAACTTTAGGTTTAACTCTGGGTTTTCAGTACTACGACGGTGGTTCACTTCTTACTGTGGTAAATCGCTATGGTAACTTATGCTGCACTCCTGACCTGCTCCGGAGCAGGTTATGTTGGAGATAACAAATCAACTTGTATAAAAGCACCGCCTACTGACCAATCAATTCTCTTGGAAATGGCCAATAGAAAAGAAGGGGGGCTGTTTTTATGTGAGAGATAGTTTCTTGTCGGAGGGACTGATTTATCTGTCTCAGCTCCTGATATCACCCTTCAACAGAGACTGACTGAAGCACTAAATCCTTGGACTTATAAGATATGAATGTATAGCTATTTACCGCTTAATTATGTTTTTATATTTATGAACAAAAACACATCTGAATTTCAAGTTCACGTTTTGTTTTCAAAGCCAAATTTTCTTTCGATGCCAAATGTACCTGTCACTGTTCTGGCTTCATATGGGTTAACTTAGCTAGTTGATAACCAGCATCATGTGACCGCTTAGTGTGATCACGGTTGTTAGGCTTATAACGAAAACATATCCTGGGTATGTTGATATCGCTTCATAGAACAGGCCACTGGTTTCACAGGTTTGTTTGTTTATGTTTTTGTTTATTTAAGAGGGGACAATGCACATTAATTGACATGGGCACATACCTCCATCATGTAAATGTGCCAGATTTAGCCATACAGGCTCATTTTCATCTGCAGTCCCCGGGTTACAATTTAACACCATAGGCTCATCTGTGTTATATGTTATCGGACAGTCACATAATCCACTCAGATATTTTCCCTAAAAGCTTTCCCAAAAGATTTGGGAAGGCTTCCTTTACCTGCAAAGTTAACCATCTGAAATACTACATGGGTGAAGACTGTTCATTGTAGCTTTCATCATTCTTCCACTCCTCTTTTCCTGTGGGAACCACCTTGGAGATGGCCTTCACCGTTGTCTATCATCTTACCAGCCCAGGTGGAAATGCCAGACTGGAAAAGGGTATTCAGCTAACGCCTCTGAAGCAAAGGTTATTGTGGGTTATTTCCATGGGCTAGGCTTTAGGACGTCCCACATTGAAGAGAGGGTGACGCCTTGCAAAGAGCGAGAAGTAGGATGGGAGCTCTCACACTGTTCAACATTAACACGCCACAAACAGTATTGTACAAGAAGGGCTCCTGTGCTAACAATGATTGTTGTTTCATTTCAACAACAACTAAAGACTAACGTTTGTGTGGCAGAAACAGTATAAATAAAACTAAGATAGCTGTAAGTAGCAGTTGCAATACAAATTAGTAAAGAGAGCAAATATTGTGGCATATCCAAAATATACACAATGCCAAAAAACATAAAAACTTAAATATCATTTGAAATCATTTCTGTAAATTTGAAATCCCCGTATGGTCTACAACTGCGAGAATTTAACTCAGAATTTCACGAGAATTAGTGAATCTGTTATTCATTTATTGGTCAAAGATAAACATAGTAAGTTTAAGAAATACAGCAATTAGCCTTTATAACATCTAGCGTGTGTAAATATTTTCTTGTAGAACATAACTCCCCATAGTTGCTAAAAAGGCCCACATTTCCCACGTGAATCTAAGTACAAAGGGCACGAGCTCAGTGCCCTTAATGTTTTCTACAACCCTGGTTGGAAGGACGACATATTTCTTTATAGACGATCTTTGTACTAACAGCATTTCGCCAATGAAACTACTCAGGGGCGTGGATTTCCGGCAGGCTCGTGCGGTCACAGTGCAGAGTGGGCGTTTAATCCGTCTTCTTTTTCAGCTCATACATGACTTCACGATTAACGTTACACAAGTTGGGCAACTTCAAATCGTGAAATTTCCAGTCGCAGCCGGCCGACCAAGATGACCGAAAGCTCAGCGAACAAGCTGTTAAACGGGGACGCCTGTCACCGGACCTCAAATGGTAGAAAATCGAGTAAAAATGGCTTCGTGAAGAACCACTGCCTGTTTCAACAGCCGCAGAAGTATCGTCGCCCCAGGGAGAAGGTAAGGCCCAACCGTCAACTGCTTGGTAGATGATGACTATAAACAAGCAATGTTGTGTTCAGTGTTGTGTGTAGTCGAATAGTT
The DNA here is from genome assembly GCA_036023655.1 of Nannoperca australis. Lineage (NCBI taxonomy): Eukaryota > Metazoa > Chordata > Actinopteri > Centrarchiformes > Percichthyidae > Nannoperca > Nannoperca australis. Next base: position 12,349 of record JAVQJD010010595.1, read on the forward strand.
TGAATTAAGAAAATAATGTTAGCTCGTGTGTTTTTCATTGGTTGTTTCCGTGTTTATATTGCGGCAATATATTCTTGTTTTGGAGTATGTTTTATTTGCAGACACGCGCCACCGCACAATTAAGCTGTCTAACATGAACGTAAATGTATAGCTAATTACCGGTGGTTTGGCTTGTACAGTTCGTAATACATCCCCTATAACTATCGCTATATCCCAGTTCAGCGGTCGGTCCCTATGCGACATGTTTCAAGCTAGCGTTAGCTGTGGCCAGTCGCTAACCGGAATTACATTTTTAAGATTATGTTTAATCACGTGACTTTAGAAATGCTTAATTATAAACATTGTGGTTTTCAAACTTCAAATATAGCTTGTAACCGGTAGTATATGCTATGAACAAACTTCTTGTTTTGTGGCACCTGATCCCTGATCAGAGAGGGTTTTAGTGGTGACTTTTTTGTAATCTTACACCCATTTGTGTGTGTGTGTGTGTGTGTGTGTGTGTGTGTG